>BGNK01004611.1:1764-51424 GCA_003297005.1 Symbiodinium sp. clade A Y106 | reverse complement strand
AGGGTTTAATGAAACTTTGTATTTCTTAATGTTTTGGGATTCTCTGGGTGGGTGGGTATTATTCAAAGTCGAACTTGTAAGCTGGACTAGAAACTGCTCGATCCGGAGCTGCTGAACCCCCAACCCTAAACCCTGAACCCTACACCCGACACCATAAGCCCTGAACCCCAAAGCCTAAACCCTGAACCCCACACCCTAAGCCCTAAACCCCCAAACCCTAAACCCTACACCCAACACCATAAGCCCTAAACCCCCAAACCCTAAACCCTACACCCAACACCATAAGCCCTAAAACCCCCAAACCCTAAACCCTACACCCAACACCATAAGCCCTAAACCCCCAAACCCTAAACCCTACACCCAACATAAGCCCTAAACCCTGAACCCTAAACCCCCCAACCCTCTTCGGAAGTAACAATGGAGATTCTAGCTCAGCAGCCATGTTAGGCGCAGAGCTAACCCCGGGGCACCGATTCCGCACCTTGCAAAGGAGCCCAGAGAGCGGGTTTAGAGTTCAGGGGCATTAGGGTTTAGGGCTTTGGGGTTTTAGGGTTTAGGGGTTTAGGGTTCAGGGGTTTAGGGTTTTGGGGTTTAGGGTTTAGGGTTTTAGGGTTTTGGGGTTTAGGGTTTAGGGTTTTAGGGCGTTTAGGACTGTTTAGAGGTTTAGGGTTTAGGGTGAAGGTTTAGGGTTGAGGGAGTCTAACAGTGGCACATCATCACCATCAGCATGACTATCATCATCAGAACATATGTTCGCACAACGTTTTCGCAAAGTCTACCTGAAATCCGAAATGGGTCTCTGAGCTGCTCCCAGGAAACCGTCGCTCTTGAACTTCTTGCAGTGCGGACAGCAAGCCTAGAATAGAACATAGAGGCATGCACCCAAAAAACGTAAGGCCCGCAATAAACATCATACATAAACTCCATCATCGTCATGATGATACTGACAAGTTACAACCATCGTGATCTTAAGAGGTGCCAGTACTTTGTGTTCCTTACGTCACCTTAGAGTTTAAGGTATATGCCTTCTCTTAGGAATCCGTACAACCCCTCAAACACAACATCAAGCTTCGATTCTAAGACTTCGTGAAAGCCACCAAAATCCTAGTTCAAGTTGTCTTCTGAACCCTAGACCCTAAATCACTAAACTTAAGTTACTAAACCTTACTACACCCTAAATTACTAAACCCTAAACCCTAAATTACTAAACCCTAAACTCTATATTCCCAAAAACCCTAAACCCCAAAAGTCCCAAATTACTAAACCCTAAACCCTAAATTACTAAACCCTAAACCCTAAACCCTAAATTACTAAACCCTAACCCTAAATTACTAAACCCTAAACCCTAAACCCCCAAACCCTAAATTACTAAACCCTAATTCCTACACCCTCAGCCGGAGTAAACGGCGGCACCTCGAAAGCTCGAGCTGCTCCAAAGCCTGGAAAGGCTGCAACGCGTCGGCCAGGATGTCAACTTCCGCCTTAGGGTTTAGGGTTTAGGGTACCGCCTACTTGTCCAGTATCTTAGGGGAACTAAAGGTTAACCTTGGGGATCATATAGGGATTATAGTAACCCCGAAAGGGTGAAAGGTTACCTACTCTACTACTAAGATCGTTTAGGGTTTAGGGCTTTTTCTGTTGTGGCTTCAGGGCTTTGCAAATAGGGTTGAAGGTGTTTTTGTTGTGGGGTTTTAGGGCTTAGGATTTTTTCTGTTGCGGATTTAGGGTTTTAGGGCTGTTTTGTTGTGGGTTTCGGTTTAGGGCTTTGGGTTTAAGTTTGGAGTTTAGGGTTTGGTGTTTAAGGCTTCAATACCCCTTAAGTACGGGCAGGCCCAAAAAGAGAGCCGGGCCGGGTTGTACTTTCAACCTTTGAAGCCATGGGCCCCTAGTGTGGGCCCTTAACCTTGGGATCCTTATATACCTACTATATATCCTATATAGACTCTTAAGGGTCCCTAGAACCCCCTCGAAAAGGCCTGAGGGTCCATATTAGGGGCCCATACTGAAAGTTTGGTACAGTAGGGTTCTCGGGCCCTTCTGAGGATGTTTGGGTTTAGGGCCGAAGATTTCGGGGATTCGGGGATTCAGGAATCCTTGCTTCTTTCGGTTTCTTAGTTGCTGAGTTCAGAAGCCCCAAGAAGTGTACACTTTCCGCTTTATAGTGGGTAATAACGGTTTAGGGTTTAGGGTTTAGGGTAATATTATCCCAAAAAGTGTAAACAAAAAACGTATCCACTCGGCTACTAAGGTTTAGGGGCGTGGTTCTCAAGTTCAAACACTCTAGCTTGTTGTTCTAACAGGGGTCCTGCGATTTAAGGCCTACATCAGGTGTCTAAAGAGATAAAACCTACGCCCTAAACCCCTGGCTTCTAACAAATCCCAGCCCTAGGGTTTAGAGCTCTAGGGCTTAGCGGCTTAGCACTTAGGGCATAAACTAAATCCCTCAGGAGTATTGAGTAATCTTGAAATTCTAGTAGAATATCAGACAGGCCTCACGGCTTTCATGAAACCAATAACATCCTTATACAACCCCTACAAAACCGAGAGTTTATGGCCTGGCGTGTCCTTACAACGCCCTGTCTGAAGGAACCCGCCTCCGGCAGGCTCTCCAGCTCCAGGATTTCGAGCTCCCTCGCCTGCTCTTGAAACCTTCGGCACGGCGCGAGTGGGTTGAACGTCGAAAAAAGGCATGGAGAAAGAACCGTAGTAGAGCGGGCTTTTGCAATAATGATAGGGTGGTCGTGGTCGGTTATACAAAAATGATTAAGACGACTTCTTAGGGAATACAGTTTCCTATATCCACTTCAGAACTCTCAGGTTTAGGGTTGAGGGTTGAGGGTTTAGAGTTTAGGGCATGATTGGGATATCCTGCATTCGGGGTGCTTGAAATCCCAACTATAGCCGCCAACCTGAGTCCAATGACCCCTTCAAGTGCCTACTACTAGAGGTACCTTAATAATTGGCGACTTGAATAAAGGCGTTGGGGAAGTTTGTCCTAAAATAAAGCTGAACTCCAAAGAACAGTCTTACTAAATATTCCGGCTTCTAGACTTGCAATCACAAAATCAACCGGTGAAACACGCAAAACAAAAAACAACGCACTCTACAACCTAAACCCCAGACCCTTTACCTTAAACCCTAAACCTGCCTCAGCGAATATAGGGGCCGTAATAAATCACCTATACAATTTTTGGGGGGGGTTAGAGTACTGTATCATATACCCCAAAACCCCCAAAACCCAAAACCCTAAACCCCAAAACCCTAAATGCCCTAAAGGCCCCTGTACATATCACCCAGCCAAGAATCGCCAGACCATGGGCCGACACCAGCAGGAAGAAGTCGCTTGGCTGGCTGAAACAGGTCTTCTCCAGCTCGTAGCGGAAGGAGGTGGGGCTCTTCGGCGCTTTCTGCAGCCTTTTACGGGGTTCCTGTTAAGGGGGGCAATTTGGGATGCCATATTAGGGATCTATAACACACAACTAACATGGTTTCCGTGTTATGGTAAGACTATCTTCCTGAACAAGAATCCAGTTTGGGTACTTGGGGCTTTACAGTCGGCATGACAGCAGATTTATAAGGTGTACTATAGGGGCCGTAATAATTAGAATATTGTTTGGGGGGTATACTTTTCTATATTATAGTTATGTATAAGAAGGAACACCCACAATAATATAGGTCTTTGCTAGGGCCCCTACCTTAGGTTCGGGGCTCAGCGGAAGCTTAGAGCTTAGAGCTTGTTGGGGGCGGGGGGGAGCCTGGGGCTAGTACTGCGTCAGTAGTGCATGTTGNGGGTTTAAGCTAGGTTTAGGGTTCAGGGTTAGGCTTCGGATACAGGCTCAGCTCGGGTTGGGGATTCGAGCTTTGGGTGTAGGGTTTAAGGGACCATTCCCCTCTCTCTGACTTAGGGGTTTAGTCCTAGGGACTTGATTGAAAGGTGCATTGGGGGACTTTCGCTATGCAGACTCCCGGTTCTACCGAAGACAGGGTCTAGTGTTTAGGGCTTCGGATTGAGGGTTTTGGGTTGAAGCTTCATGTTCGGGTTTCGGGGTCAGGGATTCGGGCTTAGGGTTTAGCGGTTGTTCGACCGCTGTCAATCTGGGTGCTTACAACTCCAAATACAGCCCACATCCCATTTCCGATGATCTTCAAGGCCAACAAGCCACGTAAGACCCTAACGCTTGTGGAAGTAGCAGAAACAAGTGGGAGTTTCCGAAAATAGGGGACCCTAATATAGTACCCTAAATAGTAAGATCCTTTTTATAAGGACCCCAAAATAAGGTACCCTTATTTTCGGAAACTCCCAAGTAGCGACAGTGCCCCCAGACCCCACTTTTGAAACCAAAAAACCCCAAAATCCTACTGGAGCGCCGTCATGAGAACCCCTACTTGCAGGGGCAGGGGACGTAGTAATTTGGCTATAAGTAGGGTTATAATTAGGGTAACTCCATTTAGGGCACTTATGACTCTACTTATAACCTACTTACTAAGTCCCCTGCCCCTTCAAGTACCCATGATCCTTGGAGCTTCGAAGCACCCAGCAAGCCAAGAAACAACTGCTGGCTTTTGAAGGACGCCGTGCCTGGGTTTCTGCAAGGGCGCGAAAAGAAATAGGATCCACTTTAGGGATTCCTCTTCTGGGCTTTTCAGTAACCAGCTTTTATTTCATAATGGTTCCTTGAAGCAAAAACGGTATTAAAGTATGGTACTCCAAAGCCGAGGTTTAGAGCACTAGACAACCCGATTGAGCCAAATTTGCACCAAAGCACCCAGCACCTGCCCAAACTTCCGGGAGCTTCGCAAGCAGGACCATTGAAGCTCCGCCAGGCACCAACCCCGCTGCAAGTACCTCGGATGTCGAAGAGCAGGATTTTGGGCTCCATCCTCTCCATAAGGGGTTTCTGAGGGGATCCCTTAAAGGAGCCCTCAAAGGAGCTCTTAGAGGATCCTCGGGTGGTTAGTCCAGAGTGTTTCTTTGCAGGATCCTTGGGGGCTTCGGGTTTAGGGTTTAAGGTTTAGGGCTTCAGGTTTAGGGTTTAGATTTTAGGGTTCAGGTTTTTTAGAGTTGTGATCGCGCTCTCTTTGTTGTGCCTGCACGCCGTCGGATATAGAAAATAAGGCCTAGGGTTTAGGAAAAAGGAAATATGGTGTAGGGCTTAGGGCTTTAGGGTTTAGGTTCGGAGCCTTGGGGCCGTGGACTTACATTTGACGGGTTAACTGGCTGGGTTTAGAGTTTAGGGTTTAGGATTTAGGGTTTAGGGTTTAGGGTGCTGGGATGCGCGGCACGGCTTCGGAACTTTGCCTAACGGAAGCGTGGTAATTGGCTTGCGGGTGCGAGTATGCGCAAGAGAACCCAACCAGCTTTCTACAAATTCCCTAAACCCCAGAGATCGCAATACCCCTTGATTAAGGAATATACCTTAAATTATAGGGGGCTTAATATTATGATTTCAGGTGTAGTCCTTAATTAAGGGGTATTGGGATCTCTGGGACCTTAAGCCACCAAAATCATAGGGGAGTTTCCGAAAATAGGGGACCCTAATATAGTACCTTAAATAGTACGATCCGTATAAGGACCCCAAAACAAGGTACCCCTACGTAATTTTTGGAAACTCCCATATGATGCGAATGGAGCCCCAGGCCTCCATGATGAAGGTGTCGAGTTTCTTACACCTATGAATTCCGCTAAACCCTGCTGCCCTGCAGCTCAAATCCGGTGATAACCAAACGCAAAACCCTAAACCCTGAACTCTGAACCCTAAACTAAACCCTAATCCCCGAGCCCGAAACCCTCAGCCCCCAAGCCCTAAACCCAGAGCCCTATAGCCCATAAACCCCAAAACCGCAAGCCAGCAGGTTTAGAGGCCAAGACACTCCGTGGAGTTTCCTTTCAGTGCGCCTGGCTGGCAACGCTGAAGGCCCACCACATCTGAGCCGGGCAGCTCGCAATGCAGCCTAGGCTAAGGGTTCAGGGTTTAGTTTTCGGGACACTGTAGGGTTGTTAAAAAGAGCTTGAGTGCTTTTAAGGGTTCCTTTCAGGGTACTATCCGTCCCTACCATATAGCGAGTTGCCCCCTTAAAGACACAAGGTTTAGGGTTTAGGCTTAGGGTTTATGGTGTTTGGGATGTTCAGGCCTTCGGAGTTTAAGCTTGGTTTGGCCTTTTCCGGTAGCCTCTAGGGTTTAGGGTTTGGGGTTCAGGGGTTCAAGGCCTTAGGGTTTAGGGTTCAAGGCCTTAGGGTCTAGTGGACAAGCCTAAAACGCACGCCCACACCCAAAACAGAAAATGTGTACAGCTAAGGGACGTAATCAAAGCCCTATAGCACCCATCAAACATCACAACACCTTACGTCCTAAACCCTGAACCCTAAACCTTAAACCCTAAATCCTAAACCTGAAACCCTAAACACTAAAACCTAAACCCTAAACAAGAAAGGAAAATGTTGTACTTCTGGGGCGATCTGGCTGCTGCGGGCTCGTGGGCCCCTGCCGATCTTTCCAGGACCAAGGCGTAAGGCCTGTCAGAGAGACCTGTGCTCTTCTTGAAGGTTGAGGGTTTAGGGTTTAGAGCTTCGGGGTTTAGAGTTTAGGGGCTTAGGGCTTAGGATTTAAAGCTTCGGGGTTTAGAGTTTAGGGGCTTAGGGTTTAGGGGTTAGGGGTTTAGGGTTGAGGGGTTTAGGGTCTAGGGGGCTTCGGGCTTTGTGTTTAGGGGGTTTGGGCTTGCTATGACAGGGTTTACAACCTACAACGCCGTCTGCTGCTTTTCCATGTGTGCTGCTATGAGAACCTTCCAAACGTCCCACGGGGTTGCATGAGGGGTTGGCGAGCCTTGTATGAAGACGTTCTTATCAGTACACTTACTCCAAATGAAAACTAGGTCAAGAACTGCCCAGTGGCGGTATGTGTCCAGTCGTGAACGTAGAGCAGGTGCATCTGGCAAAGTGCCCGTTGGAAAGCCTTCTCCTGATGCTTCTGCCGCCGGAACCTGAGTTCGTGTTGGGAGACCCTACACCCTGAGGGGATCGTTTTTCGCGGCTCTGTTGCTGAATCTTAGGAAACTGAAGCCGCAAAAATTCAAAAGGATCCGTGCCGTTGACCAACATAACTTGAATCAGCCGACAGATCCCCGCATAAACCCCTACAGAGCCCTAGAACCGGCTTGAAACCAAATGTAGATAGAACCCTGAAAAGCAATAAACCCTATACCCTACAACCCCAAACCCATACAGCCCTTACAAATCCTGAACCGTGAAACAATAAACCCAATATGAATTTTTAAAAGAACCCTGAAATGCAGCAGTAATACCCTACACTCTAAAAACCCTAAGCCCCATACAGCCCTTTCGAATCCTGAACCCTAAATCCTAAACCTGAATTTTCTGCCGCAAAAGAGCTGGTAGAGGCTCATGAAGTCAATGAAGACTCCGACAATCATGGTTGGGTCTCTCCTGTCTGGAAGCGTTAATGTGGGTTTGGGGGTATATGATACTATAAAAAGGAAATGCTCCCACAATAGTATAGGTAATTATCAAGGCCCCTACATTAGGGACCTCAATACTAGGGTTTAGGGCTTACTGTAGGGCCTGTAGCTGCATTAGCGGCATTAGCATTGTTGGGGCATGTTACGGAAGAATGCTGTCTCTCGAGACTTACAGGGCTTCTTTTGCGATAGGGTTCTGTTCCCAGCGGGCTATACTGGACTTTGAAGTAACCAGGGAGAAAAAGTATAGACTTTTGCTTCATAATGGTTCCCTTAAGGAACAGGTACCAAAAAGAAGTATTCAAGTATGGTACTCCAAACCCAGGTATATAGGTTTTAATTGGAGGTTCTACTCTGGGTTCCTATACGGGTTACTCAGACCGAGGCGCTTTTGGGGCAGCACAGCCCCTACACCCTTAAGCGTGCTATGATTGTATCAGGGTTTAGGGTTTAGGGTTTAGGGGCCCAGGCGAGTCAGAAATACTGATTCATCAGGCCCCTACAGTACGGCGCCTTGGGCATGAAGGTTCGGGTAGATTTATGTTTATACATCATTACCCGGCTTCACAAGGTTCAGCTGTGTTTGGCTTTAGGGTGCAGGGTCTTCAGAGTTTCGGACAGAAAGTTGGCAGTAGAAGCGCCATTATATTGTTGTAGGGGGCCTGAGTCATTAGTATAGGAATTTGGGGGTATTGTACACTACTAGGTCTAGTAGGGCCTAGAATGAGATATTGCCTACAAAAACACATTCCGACCCATGTGTTACAATGTCACACTCCCCGTTTACACAATCGGGAGCGGGCGCGCATGATATTCCGGCTCTACTTTGCTTTTCCACGAAAAGGACAGTCTATGATTCACAGCCTATGATCAACTAGGCTCCTTCACAAGAACACCGGTTTTTCAGGGGCTTGCGGCCGAGACTTTGACTGCACAGCATGAATTCCTGTGATACTAGACTTTGCATCATGGAGCCCCAAGAAATAGTAGACTAGAATTGCTTAAGGCTTAGGCACTCAACCCCAAACCCTGAACCCCCCAAGCCCGCAAGCCCCAAATACCCTGCACCCTAAACCCAGAACTAGACCTCCGATGTCTAGGAGGGAGCTGTGAGCCTCCAGCCATCTTCCAGCAAGCCGACCAACTCACTCGACTGAAATCCTGGGTTCTTGCCAGGGAGCTGTGTTGTTGGGGGTAGACGATTTAGGGTTTTGGGCTTAGAGTCCAGGGTTCGGGGTTTAGTCTGGGCTTGAGGATTTAGGAGTTTGGGCTTCGGGGAATTATAGTAATAAGATAAGTTGGTGGGGATATAATATAGCGGTCGGAATAAGTGGGAACAGTATCCCCTTACGGTCCCAACATAAAACTACGACATGATACCTGTGGGAATACATGTTCAATCCTTTGGCTTTCCCAGTGCAGGTAAGACTGAAAACTATGTGAGCTTCCGACTAAGAACTCACTAAACTAAACCTGAAAATCTATACCATGGAGGGATCTCATTATGTGGTTTAGAATGATTTTTTAAGTGCTGGATAACCATAACAGAATCCGCAAACTTCCTAAACAATTATGGCAGCGTGCATTAAACCCTATACCCTACATCCTAAACCCTAAACCAGCCTGAAACTCCGTAAAGCCCCTAAACCCTGAAAAAAGAAGCTGAGCAAAAGCCCGGGCATCCGAAGGGATCGGGATGCTCTGGAGCCTCCCACATGTGCGACACGGAAATCACGCGCTGCTGCTGTGGCTCTCTGAGCATGGCCTTTGCCCAAGTTACCACCTCATGGGTTTAGGGTTTAAGGCTGGAGATTCAGGTTAGGGCTTAGGGGACTATAAAAAGAGAGAGGGAGGCTTCAAAGTAGCAGCCCTGAGGGTCTCTTGAAACAAGGATCCATGTAGAGTCCGGGTCTGTCTCTGCAAAGATCCAAGCTGCAAACTGAAAACTATTGAACAGGAAGGTAGGAGCCAGTAGCCTGTAAAGTGGTTTGCTGTTCCTTACACCTTCGATAAACCTCGCAGTACTGTCAATCCGGTATCTTAATAGTGAGACCATATAAGGGCCAGACAATACAGGGGCCTTATATCAAAAGAGAAGTACTTTGGGGGTATGTTAGATTTCAATCATAACCAAGCAGTTATTCATACTAACTGGGCTTCTCAGGATGAACAAGCGAGTATGGAACGCCGGGGTGGCTTCTGTCGAGGGTTCTTGGGAAGCTTTCCCTAAACCCTGGCCCTAAACCCTAAACCTTAAATCCGAAACCCTAAAACCATGCTTCGCATGCGCAACCTCTTTGGTAGGAGTCCCAGGTACAACCCTCGAGAGCCCCCATGGCTTTTCTGTCGGCTTGGGGAAACATGCTTGAGCTAAAACTTGGGTTGCTAAGGGTGCCGCAATCTTGAGATTTTCATTCTGTGCTTTCTGATTCCTGCTATGGTTCTTTTTGGCATATGTCATGGTCATTATTTCTCACAATTTGTGTTTGCCCCCTACCATTTTCTTCAGGGCGTTAGAGTCTACTCTGGAGAGATTCTATCCCTCCCCGCCTCTGCATGACTGAGAAGCGCCGACCAACCCGAGCGTGTCTTCATCTTCTCCGCCTCTTGCCGACGTGGCCAAACGCCCCTGGACTCATGCAACTCCTCGGTAGGTCTAGCTTGGGTTTTCATGATCATGAATGAGATACTCAAAAGGGTGTACCTGGTCTATGTTCAGTGTTCTAGAGGTCGGGGGTTTGGGGGCTCAGGTCCTTACGAGGGCGCCTCTGCCCGCAAGCCTCAGACCTGGAAGCCTTACAGTCAAGAGCCTGCAACCCTCAATACCGAATACATCCGCCGACCCTATAAACCGTAAACTTACCTTTGATTAGTAGGGAATGGAGGAATAGTAGTAATAGTAGTTATAATTGTACCCCATTCCTCCATTCCCTACTAACCAAAGGTAAGTAACCTCAACCCCAAACCCTCAACCCGAAACCCCCTCAACTGTGACATCCCTCGACCCTTGAGCCTGGAAGCTCAGAAGCATTCCACCAGGCGATAGCATGACGACTTTTTCAAGCTTAGATATTAAAATGAACACTTTTAATCCTTAGGGTTTATTAGTTATATATATATATATATATATATCATGTGTATATATATATATATATACATACATAGTCCAAAGGAGCCCCAAAACCCCACAGATCGAGCAAGGGCTCCCGCAGGAACTCCAGACGCACGAGTCGGATGTCTGCCTCCAGCAAGCTAAGCCCCTAAACCCCTATGGCCCTAAAGCCCTAAACCCTGAATCCTAAACCACAAAAGCCCCAAACCCCCAAACCCTGAACCCTCAACCCTGAATCACTGAAGCCCAACCCCTAAACCCTAAACCCGTTAACACCCAACTGCTAAGCCCTAAACCTTAAATGCCTCCAGCAAGAAGAGCGCCAAGTGCATTGGGTCTGCCAGCTGTCGTTTGGCCGAGCCGGCTGGCGTCCTGCGAATACACGATTTAGGGTTGAGGGCTTCTAAGGTTAGGGTTCAGGATTACGGTTGGGGTTTAGGGCTTGAGGTTGAGGGTTTGGGTTTAGGGTTTAGGGCTTTGGGTCTATCAGCCCCTAAGCTCCAAACCTGAACCCTAAACCTCCGCACCCCTGAAGACCCTGCCCTGACCCTCTAAGCCCCCAAAGGCCTCGACCCTAACTCCATAAGTCCGAAACCGAAAAAGCATTCAGGGTTTAGGGTTTAGGGGTTTAGGGTTTAGGGTTCAGGGCCTCCGGACCCCCCTTCCGAAACTCGAATTAAGAGGTCGGAATTTGTACACGAGCGAACCCCGCTGTAAGAAACAGTACTGAGGCTACTAAGGGCTTTAATATGTGGACTAGGGCTCTGTGGTATTCTATGCTCTGATCATATTCGGGTATCCTGCAAAACAGTACCTAGTCCTTAGCCAAGCTTCTGCACTCAACTTGAGGCCCTAAACTCTGAATATGACACTTGCCAGGATTGCAGAGGCTTGTGCTTGACAGCTAAGGACTTGGGTAGCACTTTCGCATTCCTTCTCCGGCCATGAAATAACGACGGACACAGGCAGGCTGTTGGCTGATAGGTAGAGTAGGATTTGGGGACATGTTGTAGTACAGTCTAATGACAGGTCTATACGGGGATATTGCTACCAAGCCTTCCGCATTCCGGGACGCTGCGGCTGAGGAGCGAGGTTGCAGAACATGCGCGAGAACTTCTTGCAGAGAAGCTCTCCGAGCTTTAAGATGCTTTCAGGGGGCTCTTGCGGTTTATTTGAGTTCAGTAGGGTGTAGGTTTTCGGGTTTAGGGTGTAGCGCTAAGGGTGGTTTGGGATGCAGAGCTTTACTCGACGCAGTTTGGAGCTCCGAGTGTGGAGGGTGAACCCACGAAGGTACACGGGATGAGGATGATTCATGTTGGGATTGTCTCTGCCACACCTCAAGAAAGTACTTTAGGGGCCTTAATAATTAGAATAGGGTTCTGGGGCCCATTATACTATACTTATAATAAGGAACCCCCGCAATAGATTTGGTAATTATTTAGCCCATATACTAGGGACCCCAAACCCTAGATCCTGAACAACGTCCGGCTTTTTGCTTTGCAAAGGTCCTGATGCTCATTGCGAGTCTGAAGCAGCAGAGGAGTGTGACCGACGTGACACCGTACGCAGCTGACGTCGCCGGCCCTGGCACAGTCTAACATAGGGGCCTTGTTGTTTGAATGGGTTATTTGGGGGGGTATGGTAGGCTTTCGGACTTTCTGCGGTATACTGTACCACAGTTGTCACAAGGAACCCTCAGCAATGGTAGTCATAATTTTTCAGGCTTCTTTTCATTGTCCAATCTTCAGACTACAGACCAGAGCGAATCATCGATGGCCTCTTGTATCTTGGAAGGTTCAGCTACTCCTTCCTTGCGTTTACGTTTCCTTGAACAGTAGGATCATTGACATGCGCGGGCACAGATTGCACATTTGCTCAGTTGCTGCTGACGCAACGCCCTTTCGGACAGCAGATAAGAAGGACCCAGCAGACATAAACCCCAAATCCTAAACCCAAAACCCTAAACCCTAAATACCTTCATGCACATCCCAAAATCGCAGACTGAAGGCCTGCTGACCTTTAATGGGCAGGGTCTGTTTTCGATGTAAGCGGTACTGAAATCTCTGAGCCCCGGAATCCCATGAACCCTAAACCCTGCAAACTTAAGACCCCAAAACCTTCAACCCCAAATGCCAAACGTAAATCCCTGAGCCCCTACAACCATGAACCCAATCCCTACACCCCGAAGAACACCCAAACCCCGAAACCCGAAACCTTAAACCGGGAAACCCCAAAACCATCAGACATCCCTTTTTAAACCCTTCTGAATCCTGCACAAACCCAGACGCATAATGGAACCCTAAACCCCCGGGAAAAAGGACCCTGGGCGAGCCTGACAGGATGTCCAGCGCTAGGATGCCAGGGCTGGCCATCCACCGGGCGAAAGCCATGGCGGTGATCACGGGGAGGCCTTCTCTTATGCGCGTATTCTATAGTTAATATAGTAGTGGGAATAACTATAGAGGTCTATCGTGGGCTTATGATGACGACTTAGCATCTGATTTGGGTCGAAGGTCGGGGGTTTTAGGCTGGGCCTTGGACTGATCACCACCACCACCACGATCACCGGCGGCATCATCACCACCACACCACCATCATCATAATCATCACCATCTTTGTCATCAAAATCACTCTCTCAACCACCGCCACCCGTACCGGATGCTGCAGAAGAGGACACACAAAAACAGGTTTCAAGCAATTCTCTTTTGCACGTAGTACAAACATAGGAAGAAAAACGATTACCACGACGAGATCAATGAGCACGACCACGGGGACGGGACGCCCGGTTATAAGCCCCACAAATTCCCATAAAGAAGTATAAGTATACGATCGTACTGTACTATTGATCCATAAGCCTTACGGCCCTACTGCTCGGGGTTTGAGGTGCTGGAAGAAAGGGGGCTGGCCATACTGACGTAATAATCGGAATGATGGGCTTTAGGACTTGGGTTTTGGGTTGAGGACTTACATATCAAGACTGTGTTTTGCAATACACTAGATAACAAAATATTGGAAACGTCAAGAATTCACCCAAGCTGCTCAAGCCAAGCACTGCCAAAGTCATCGTCGTGGCAAAGTCTGCCCGGCGACGAGGACTCCAGGCAAAGGGCCAGCACAAGCAACCTCAGGTGCCCCAGGGTTCCAGGTTTAAGGTTTAGGGTTTAGGGTTTAGGTTAAGGGACAACAAGGCTCGACAGAAGTGCCTACATTATCCGTCTCCCCCAAAAAACACGCCCAATCTGACCACACCAAAGGTCTAAAGGAGCCCTACATAGACTGACCGAAACCCTTGTATGAACCCTACGTCAGGACATGGCTGAACAGCCTGCTGGGAAATCTATGCAAAGACAGAGAAACGAAGCTCAGGTTTTACCGTCGTCGGTGGCTTGTGCCAAAACAACTTCGCGGAACGGGGTCTAGAGGCCTGCATTTGCAAACTTCTCGGCATTTTGGGCTTCACCCCAACCCTAAATCCGACACCCTATAGTTAAGTCCAGGGTTCAGGATTTAGGCATGCCGCATCGCGACCAAGGATATCCTCAACCTATTTGCACTCTTCGCAAGATTGCCCTGAAAAGCGCAGACTGGAAAGACCCAGGTTTGGGGCATAGGGCAGAGTCGGGCAGAGAGTTTGGTGGGGGTTAGGCCCCGTTGTGGAAGGCTTCAGGGCAAAAAGTCATGGCTTGCGATTTCCGGCATGCTCACTCAAGAGGATCCTGGAGGAGAGGAGAAAAGCCCGGAGCATGCAGGGGCCCTTTTCTTCTGAGGGTCCTGCATTGAACCTCCATCGCAAAACTCAGACTGAGAGCCCGGGCCCACACCAGAACCCGAAGCCACAAAGCCCCTAATGCAGTTCAAACGCCCCAAACCCTAAACCCTGACCTCCGAAACACGAAACTCCAGAACCCCCAGACTCTGGACCCAACACCCTGCAGAAAATCAGAAAGAATCGAGGTCGAAGGGGCAAGCAGACGCTTTCCACAGAGACGTGCGCAGCGTAAAGAAGGGGAGAGCCTGTATGAGGGCTTCGTGCACAGGCCTCAATAATTAATACGAGTAGGACGCTGGGATAGATTACAGTATACTTCTTGTGGCTTAGCTGGTTCGTGCTTCGTGATTGAGGGTTCGGTGAGACTGAGGGTGCCGGATGCACTTTTTGGGTATCATGAGAACTTAATAAGTCGCGTCTGCTTGGGGCGTTTGGCCCCCCTAAATGAAATGTCTGAACTTTTAGCACCCCACATGGGGATGTCTGAACTATAAATCTTACTTGTGCCCTAGCTGGTAGACTCAAAAAGGCCCTCCTAAACTGTCTCGGCCCTGGACGCTCTGAAGAACCCCCGAGAGCCGTCACCAAGTTTGGACCACGAGACAATCACCGCCACGGCACAGAAAAGTGCGCTGCTTATGGCCCAGCCGACCACGAAGTTCCTAGTGGACGCAACTTGAGCACTTGGGGCTTTTAGGGTTGGGGGGGTAGGGCTTTATGGGTTTAGGGTTTATGGGTTTAAAGTTTGGGGTTTGGGATTCGGGCTTTGGGGTTTAAGGAATCAGTTCTCCGGGCGTTCGGGTTTGTTGTTGGAGGTTACAGGTCTCGGATAAATTACAAAAAGGTGAAAACAAAAGTAATAACAGATATATCTAGGGTTCAATATATCTTATATCTAGGGTTCAACATATCTAGGGTTCAGGTCGGGGGCTTTGGATGTAGGTTTAGGGTTTTAGGCGGTTTAAGGCTTACAGGGTTCAAGGTAAGGTCGAGAGTAGGGTTGGAGGACCCTAAAGTTAAGGTATGGGGGTTTAAGGATGCGGAGTCAACCCTAAAACCCCAACACCCCTAAAACCCGTATATTGCGGTTGATGATATGAATCCTGCATTACCCATAATAAGGAATATACCATAACTCCCATAGTCTAGGGTCATTCATCATTAAGGTAATGCAGGATGTATATCATCAACCGTATGGGGTTTACGGTTTCCAAAATTCGGAGCACGGGTCGCTGTTTTTCAGGGTGCAGGCACCATCGTGCCTCCTAGCTGCTAGCTACAGGGCCGCAGTAGAAAGCCCGATAACCACTCTGAAACCGCAATCCCCCACCCCCAACCCCCAAAAGGAAACTAATCCCGAAGCCACAACCCACCCCCCGGCCCCTCGCAATTCGGCCTCGTGTGCTGGTGCCCCAGTGAGTTGTACGAGTCCAGGAGACTCCAATCGCCACTATCAGCCGGCCAGGACCTGGCTCTTGCATTTATCTTTTTCTCTGCTTTGGGTTTAGGGTTCAGGGGTTCAGGGGTTCAGGGGTTCAGGGGTTCAGGGGTTTAGGGGTTTAGGGGTTTAGGGGTTTAGGGTTTGGGGCTTAGGGTTATTTATGTTATGTTCTGGCCGTTGTCGCTGGAAGTTGCTCCCTGGTTTTTGCTTGGCGAATTTTGGTGGGAGCCCGAATACGCACCCGAAACCCTCAACTCTGAATTACTCTACACTCGACACTTTGAGCTTCACAAAATGTCGTCCTCTGACGAAATTAGCCCCTTTTCTTTTCAGGGCCTCACGGTTAAAGCCATACAAAAGTCCTTCTAAGGTAAGTTCTATGTTCAGAACCAGGGGTCTCCTATACCACAAACACCAGCCTCAACACCCAAGAAGCCCGAGCCCTACACCCGAAACACTGAAGCCTAAACGCCCAAACTGAAACCAAGACGCTAAACCCTGAACCCTAAACCCTAGACCCTAGACCCTAAACCCTAAAACCTTTTCACTCCAACCTCAACCCTCAACACGGTTAGCTGGGTGTAAAGCAGAAGCCAGAAGGTTGGAACATCAGTATCCTCATGCCCTTAAGGTAAAGTATAGGGGATCCCAGCACTAATCATCCTAAATGCATGTTCCAACTTTCTGGGATTCACTATAGGGCTAAGAGTTTCGGCTTCGGGATTCAGGGCGTAGGGTTTGGTGTTCGGGGCTCAGGGTTTAGAGTTGAGGTTGGGGTTTGGTGTGTACGTCTCAGGCTTTAGGGTTTGGGGATTCGGGGTTAGGGGTTTAGGGTTGGAGCTTTGCGGCTTAGGGTGAAGGGGAAGCTGCTATCCTCGCGGAAGCTTCTGCTGGGATTTAGGGTTCAGGCTACTCCGCAGTATCGCCGTACTGCTTCCAGCGATGCTTACTGCATAATAAGCAACATGATAGTAATAATAAAAAGGAGAAGCATATGTATAGTATAGTTATAATTATGATAGGGTCATGAATATCGTTGCTGCAGAAGACAAAGGATTAAGGAACCCCAAACCCACAACCCTAACTCCTACACCCTAAACCACAAAACCTCAAAACCGAAACCCTAAGCCCTAAACCCCAGCCCGTAAACCCTAAACCCCAAGTTCCAAAACCTAAGAAGGGGCCGGGGGACCAAAGGTCTCCAAAGCTGGCGCTACGGTTGTCCGCGGGAGTTCCGCCATGCAGCCATAGCGTGCCTAACACTCTTGATGGCTTGGGGCTTACTTGGAGGCTCATGGGTAGTTCTAGGTAGGGTTATAAACTATAAGCATAACCCATATTAGGGGACTTTTCTCCCCGAATGTAGGACCCTGATTAAGAAACCTTGGGCCTTTATTAGGGTTCTGATTCTTTATATTATAATGAATCCTACTATATTTGGGGGTATAGGGCCAGGGTTTCTTAATCGGGTTCCTACATTAACGCTGTTGATGGCTTGGGGCTTCGGGTTTCGGGTTTTCGGCTTAGGGCTTCGGCTTGGGTTGGTGGTTTTCGGCTTAGGGTTTCGTTCAGGTATTAGGGCCTAGTTTCGGTCGTGCCGAAACGCCTTAGGCCAGGGATATCATATCCATACATATCTTGGGCTGAGCCCTAAACCCTAGAGCCTTGAAATTCGCAAGCACTTAGGGTTAAGGTTTGGGTCCTTCAATATTCTGGAAGCCTAGTACTTTGGGTGTGGGGGGGGCCCCGGGGGGCTAGGGTTCACGGTTTTGAAGTTTCGGATTTAGGGTTTAAGATTCAGGGTTCAGGGTTTAGGGAACAAGGGCTTGAGTTGGGGTTTTAGGGTTTTGGGATCCAGTCACTGACAGTGAGGGTTTGGGTCTCATGGCTTCGGCCTTTTTGATTTTCATTCATCTCGTTCAGCATCTGCGGCTGCTTATCGTGGAACAAACCCTTACATCCATGCTCAGAATAGATTTGGCCCCTAAAGAACCCAATAAGACCCAAACCCTAAACCTTCAAACCCTAAACTCTGAAACCCCTAATGCCCATGATGCGCTGCCTTCTGCAAAGGCCGCGGCATGCAAAGTGCGACTCTCCGGCAAACGGCTCGCACCAGAATTCACGGAGGCCCACCTGATCCGGGCGGCCGCTTAGGATTTAGGGTTTAGGGTTAGGGTTTAGGGGTTTGGGGTTTAGGGTTTAGGGGTTTAGGGGTTTAGGATTTACTGTTTAGGGTTTCGGGTTTAAGATCTAGAGTTTGGAGTTGAGGGTGCAAAGGCTGAGGGCCGGTGCTTTATTTAGGCTGAGGGGCTTGGATTTAGGGTGGTGGGGGCAGGTGCTTAGTATTGTGGGAACCTGATTAAGAAACCTTGGGCCTTTATTAGGGTTCCTCATATGAATCCTACTATTTTGGGGTTATAAGCCCAGGGTTTCTTAATCAGGTTCCTACATTATTGTGACTATTCCTGCTTTGTGTTCGTTGTCCTTGAGGTGTAATGGAGCTTTGGGGAACTGGCTGGGAGGGGCTGCATCTTTGTTCAACACCGGGTCGACGGTACGCGGCAAAAGATTTGAAAGAATTCATGTTTCCCATGTTGGGCTCAAAGCGCTTCAGAAGTTGGGGTTTGCCATTTAGTGCTTCCTTGCTAGACAGAGTTTGGGATTTGGTGGTTTATACGAGTTCGAAAATCCTCCAAACAGAAGGATCTCACACTTAGGGATTTTCTGGAATCCTCTTTAAGGGTGGATGTGCCTTGACCCCGAATGTAAGCTGCCTAGTTATGCTGAAGAGCTTTCCTGGTGCCTGAGCCTACTAACTTGTGCTTAAGGAAGAGTGGACGAAGGAATATGGGTACCACTATCAAGGCTCATATGGGGACTATTGTCGGACCGCTTTCCCTCTGACCATTAACTGTAACTAAACCCCAAGCCCTAAACCCTAAACCCCAAGCCCCAAACCCTAAACCCCAAACCCTAAACCCTGAACCCTAAACCCTGAACCTTGAACCCCAAACCCTAAACTCCCTAAACCCTGAACCCTAAGCCCAAAACCCTACCAAAACCCTAAACCCTGAACTCTAAACCCTTAGTCTTGGATGGATTTTCGGGTTGCTTGCGGCCTGTCCCGGGCTTGGTCGTAGCGGAACATGTCAGAAACGCTGGAGGAGCCGCTGCTCCCGTAGATCCTGGGGCATGGCTGAGTGCAGGGTGTAGTAGGGTTTAAGTTTAGGGAGACGGAAACAGGTTGAGTACATCATGATGCAATGGTTTTAAGTAAATGACTTGGGGTTTGGGATTACGGTCTTCGGGTTTAAGATACGGTAGCTCTCTCCCCATGAACACGAAGCCCCCGAGCCCCCCAAGAACCCAAACCACAAACCCATAAACCCTTAAACCCCAAACCCCAAAATCTGAACCTAAACCCTATAGGCCCTATTACCTAAACCCCTGAAACCCCACACCCCCAAAAACCCTAACCCCAAACGGTCCAGAAGAAGCCGTCGGTAAAGAAGGCGACGTGGCCCTGCCTGGTTCTTGTTTACTGGGCTTTGAAGCAACCAGGGTTGCAGGGTTTAGGGCTGGTTTAGGGTTTAGGGTTTAGGGTTTAGGGTTTCGGGGTGTAGGGCTTGTTATCAAAACGATGATTATGAGGTCTACTACACTGGGCTTTGACATTTGAAGTAACTAAAGAGAAAAAGTATAAACTTTCATTTCATAATGGCTCCTTTTAACGAGCAGGACCCCAAAACAAAGCAGTACATAGATACGTGTGTGTATATGTATGTACATGTATGTATATATATATATATATATATGTATACATGTGTGTGTGTGTGCGTATATATGCACACACCGATCCCTCATGAAGTAATTTCAGTTAGACTATATTGCTTTATCCCAAGGCCTAACATCCTTTTAAGCATGGTAAAACCCCGGAAACCCTTATGAAACACTATAAAGCCCTGAGGTGAAACCTACCAAAAAGCCTTCTTTTACATGATGGTGGCTGAATCTAAGACCCTAAACCCTACCCTAAACCCCTAAACCCCTTAATCCCTAAACCCTAACCCCTGAACTCTTAAACCCCTAAACCCCAAAAATTAAAACCCTAAACCCCAAAGCCTAAAGATGGTAGCTGAATCTAAGTTCCTCAAGAAGAACCAAGCTGCCGCGGAGGGCCAGGCTGCAGTTCGTGCCAGTAGCCCTCCTCGATGTTGAAGCACCTGAACTCTAGTTCTTAGAGGCTCTGTTTAGAGTTTTAGGGTTTAGGGTTTTAGGATTTAAGGGTTTAGGGCTTAGGGTTTAGGGTTTAGGGTTCAGGGCTTTAGGGTTTTAGGGGTTTTAGGGTTTTAGGGTTTTAGGGTTTACGGTTTAGGATTAGGATTTCCGGTTTAGGTGGGTTTGTTGAGTAAACGAGGGTTTTTAAGGATTCGCCACGTCGCTGGTGCTGCGCACGGAAATCCATCATCTTTCTAGCCGCAGCTCCATCCCACAACAGCAACAAAACCTGTAAACCTCAACCCCCTGAAACCTCAGCCCTACATCTCTTAAGGCAGTAGTCACAACAACCTTAATAGTTGTTTTTAGTTGTATCTTTACCAAATACAAATAGTAGTAATACTTAGTATTATTATACTAATCATCATTGTAATAAGAATAATAATAATGAACTCTCTATATATATATATATATATATATATATATATATATATATATATATATATCGCAAATGGCTTGGATGCGCGTGCAAAGGCACTATTTATAATTGTAGAATTAATGGCATCAAAATCAGCCCTACAATCACAACTGAAAGCTTGTCTTGCCGACTTCGAGGTACCAGGTGTCATCAAGTGACTTTGTCTGCCCTTCTGCACCAAAGCCGCCGTGCAGCCAAAGATGGCCACTTCCTTAGGGTTTGGGGTTTAGGGTTTGAGGTGTAGAGTTTGGGGTTTAGGGTTTCGGGTTCAGGGTTTGGGGTTTAGGGTTCAGAGTTTGGGGTTTACGGTTTGGGGAAGAATGCCACTGACAGTGCGGTTCAGGATGGTGACTCACATCACTACTGCCGCTTGCTATCTGAAGTGGTGTAAGGTTCAGGGATACCTAGACCTAAACCTAAACTTACCCTTTATGAACCCTAAACCCCGAATCCTAAGCCCTGAACCCTAAACCCCAAACCCTAAACCCCCAACCCTGAACCCTAAACCTCAGCCTTTCTTAGAAAGCTTCAGCGCCTCCCATCCGAAATCACAAATCGTGAAAATCACCTTATAGGAATCTTTATATCCTATAAACAAACCCTACAAAACCCGTAATACCATAACAAAACACTAATTACTTATGTTGATAGTAGTAATCAGAATAAGAAGTATAAAAATCATCAGAAAATGAAAACTATAGAAACACCACACAAACCTTAAATACCCTAGATCCAGGATCGGCTTCACACCGTCAGAGTCATAGAAACGGTATAGATGCTTACGATGCGATACGAGGGTTCCATTTAGGCCGTCGGGTTTCGGGTTGAAGGCTGAGGCAGTAGGGTTTGGGGGTGTCTTCCATTCCGCAGCTACTTTATTTGGGAAGGCAAAACATGTTCAGGCCCCGTCATGGTGGGTTTGGGATTTAGTCGCAGTGCAGTGAGTGGAACCGGGCATTTGCGCCAAGAAACAGCCCTGCACCACTTCACCCTCCAACCTGAAAAACACCTGGGCCGAAACCCTCCAATCCCAAACCCGGCAAAAACCCTTGAAGCCCAAAATCCAAAACTGCCAGACGCCCAGGCCCCTAAAAGCCTAAGTCAAAGCCAAAAGCTAAACCCAACCCCAAAAGCCTAAGTGACCCCAAACCATAAGCCCTAACATAGGGGCCTAAATGGCTAGAATAGGGCTTTGAGTCATATTCTACTGTACTTGCTTCAAGGAACCCCCCAAAATAGGGGTAACTATTGAGGCCCCTATTATGTTACCCAGCTTCCAAAGGCCAGCGCATGCGATGCCCGTGCGGAGGGGCGGGGACCGCCCACTCCGACACGCTGCCAGGATGCGGAGGCTGTCCCGATCCCTGAGGTGTTTTGTTTTCTCTCTCTCTCATTTATCATGCTTGTTTTGTTTTTATCTTTCTTTCTCTCTCTCTCTCTCTTGCGTGTTTAGGAAGTTGAGAAGTGAGAGTTTAGGGCTCAAAGTAGGGTTCGCTTTTGGAGCTGTTGGAGCAGGTTTAGGATTAGGGTTTGGGGTTTTGGGTTTTTTAGGCGAGGATTGAAGATGCATCTTGCGGCGCAGTTGTAGTGTTCATGGCTTAAGGCTTGGGGCTAGAATCCTCGCTTTGGTCCCTTTGGGAACCAGCATTCAACTTGTTGCCCCTTCACCAAAAGTCAGATCCCTTTTCCTATCACGTACTTGAAGGGGCAGGGGACTTAGTAAGTAGGTTATAAGTAGAGTTATAAGTGCCCTAAATGGAGTTACCCTAATTGTAACCCTACTTATAACTTATAACCAACTTATTAAGTCCCCTGCCCTTTCAAGTAATTGATGTTTGAGGGGGAGATCCAGCTTACATGGACACATCCCCACCCTAAACCCTAAACCCAAAGCTCGCAAAAAGTGCTCGGACAAGTCCGAGTGACGACAGTTCCACAGGTCCTCGGCTTCTTGGGGCTTTGGTTTAGGGTTTAGGGTTTAAGGGTTTAGGGGTTTAGGGTTTAGTGTTTGAGTTTCAGAGTGCACGGCTTGAGGTGGAGAGGTTGGGGATTGGGGCGTGGGGAGGGTTTATGGGACCAAACAACTCCAAATACCGCAAGCAAGTAAACTCTGCTCACGCGGGTAGTATGTTTGAAGGTTCATGAGTGGTTATTATAAGTAGGGTCAGAGGGTACCTACATTCCGCTAAGTCGGCTGATTCTTCAAGCGAAGAAGGCTCGGTGGAGTTTAGCGTTTAGGATTCCCGGTGTAGTATTTATGTTTGAAGTTTACCATTTCGGTTTGAGACTTCATGTTTAAGTTTCATGGGTTTTGTGGTACATTCATCTGTTTTTTGGCTTAGGGTCAAGCAAGCCCCAAATCCAAAGCCCGAAGAATGCCTGTAAGCGACGCCGTAGAGGCTGTTGTGCGGGCCATCGCCGTCTCCGCCGCCGACACCGCCGTGCAGCCAGAAAGAGTTGTCCTCACCAACATGTCGAACCCCGGAACCCCAAGAACCCAGGGTTTAGGGTTTAGGGTTTAAAAACACGACCCTTAACCTTAAGCCCTGTAAACCTCCCTAAACCTCAACCCCAAACCCAATGCCCTGAGCCCTAAACCCTAAACCCTCAACCCCAAAACTCAACCCTAAACTAAACCCTAAACCCCAAGAATATTAAGCCCTCAACTAACTAAACCTGAATTCCAAGCCAAGGTTCCGTGGGATGTTCCTGCATAGCGTGGCTGAAGCGAGGACCGGGCGCAGCCCCCGTGGCAGTGAGCCGCTCCCAGGTGGCCTCTTTTAGGGTTTAGGGTTTAGAGTTTTAGGGCTTAGGGCTTTAGGATTTTAGGGTTTAGGGTTTAGAGTTTAGAGTTTTAGGGCTTAGGGCTTTAGGATTTGGGGATTTGGGCTTTAGGCTGTAGGCTTTAGGGATTTCGGGTTTAGGGCTTTGGGTTTAAGAACTCTGGGTGTAGACGGATGGGTTTAGGGTTTTGGGGATTTAAGGCTCCCTGTCATAATCAACATATCCAACAGCAACACTCGCATACTGATAGTCATAGTAGTTGCGACAATCATAGTGACATGATGACGCCTGCGATAAAAAAACAACTGATAAAGGAACCATTTAAAGGACAAATATGGTTCTAGTAGTTATACTAGCAATAATTGGTTTATGGTTTAGGGTTCTGAAACGTGGGGCGTAGCAGCGTTTTGTCAGATTCATAAATACCGGACCCCCCTCTGCTTTTCACCCATGTCAAGAGCCTTAATCGAACTAGGGGTTCACGCGTCATTTAGAGGCACTAACTTTGAATCCCCTCTTACCCCCCACTCCCGAAGATTGGATTTGGCTTCCAAGCCCCCAGCACCCCTACATTCTGGGTTCCCACCCTGAGTTGCGAAAGAAAACGGAAACTTGCTCGCCAGAGCTAAACCCTAAACCCCGGCCTCGTAGCCAGGCCCATACCCCAGCTGCAAGCGCCACAAGTCCCCCAGAACGCAGGCCGCCGTGCGGCCGCCGAAGACGAGAACCCAGGAGTTTGCCGGTATAGAAACCTGTGCTGGTTTAGGGGTTTAGGGTTTAGGGTTGGGCGGTTCAGGGGTTAGGGGTTTAGGGTTTAGGGGTTTAGGGGCTCGCCGGTATGGAAACCTGTTCTGCTTCTTTTGTCGTTGAGGGGTGGGAAGGCTGGGTGGGGGTTCGTTTGGTGTGGTTTTCGCTGGTTTACTGGTTGTTCTGGGTTTGTCAATGCTTTGGGGTGTAGGGCTGTGTTTCGTCCTTGGGCTTAGGGTTTACCATCTAGGCTTTAGGGCTTTGGCGCCGGGGTCGTCTGGGGTTCACGAAACTTTGTGTGGTTTGCAGGGGTCTCTTTCGGCTTCAACGTTTAGTTTAGTGTTTGGGGCTTTAGCAGTTTCAGGCTTTTGGAATCTGAGGCACCGAAGCAAACGAGCAGTTGTGCCGAAGCTGATCCCGAATGCCTTCAAAAGGCCTTCAAGACGCCATAGAATCTGCAAGCTCTCGAAACATGTATAGCCGGAGATCCCAGACAGGACACCCTAGCCGAAATCTGAGACCCAGAAATCTGCAGTTCTACCAACAGGATCAGGGAATTTCGGCAAGCATGGACCTTGTATGAGCTCCGGATAACAGGATCCAGAATGTACCACTCAGACCCAGTTTGGTACGGAGAGCCCACTAGCGCTCACCAACCCCCTTGCCCTTGCTTGCAGAAAATCTTCCAACGCATCCCATTCCCACGGACAGCCGGTCACTGAAATAAGAAACATACCTTAAATTTCACAAGGGTTTAGAGGCTTAGAGGTTTGCACTTCAGAATCCTGAATATGATCATGACAGGTTGCTTTTTGTGCTGCAAGAGGGCTATCCTTATTGGCTTTAAATACCCATAAATATTTAAAATGTTACCCAACTATGACAAAGTGAAGACCAACCCCAGCGTCTCACGGCTCAACGCTCGATGCAGTCCGAGAACCATCCGATGGCCCAGGCGCGGAGGCGGTGGAGAGGAAGCCTCGAAGGTTCTACTTTTGGGGTTTAGGGGCTTAGGGTTTTAGGGTTTTTTTAAGGGCCACCCTAAACCCCTAAACCCTACAAGGGTTTAGGGTTTAGTTAGGTTTAGGGTTTAGGGTTTAGGGGTTTAGGGTTTAGGGTTTATTTAGGTTTAGGGTTTAGGGTTTTAGGGCTTAGGGTTCAAGGGTTTAGGGTTTAGGGTCGCGCAGTTTAGGATTTAGTGTGTAGCGCTATCGCCGAAGGGCTGCAGAGTTGTGAATGCATGGGCCTTTCTCCTGCTGCTTCAGCAGTTAGTGCGTTTAAAGTTTTAAGGGTTCGGGCTCACATGCACAGATTCCCACAGACCCTCAACTTACACCCGAAACTAAGAGCGGGCATGCTGCAATCATAGGAACCACCTAATCCCTACACCCTGAACCCTAAACTCTAGACTCTAGGCCCTAAAACCCCAAATTCTAAACCCTACTGTCAACTGTAAACCCCAAACCTCAAAAGCCCTAAGCCCTAAAAGCCCGAAAACATTAGACCAAAACAAAACCCTAAACACCTAGGAGCCTCACCACCCTTGAGGCTCTATGAGCCCTCGGTCTCAATGAAGGCCCTACACCCCAAGCCCTCATCCCTCATCCCCTATACCCGAAGCCCAAATTCTCACAAACCTACTCGACACAATGAACTGCAAAGCCTGGATAAGGGCCCAGGTCTTCCCCGAGGCGTTGTAGCGCCAAAGCTCATTGGCCTGGGTTGTTTGGGGAACTTTTGGGAGGGGAGGGGGGGATGAAAGGATTTCAAGATTCAAGGATGTAGGTGTATTAGGGCTTATGGGTTTAGAGCTTAGGATTAGGGGTCCCCTCCGCCCCGCCCGAACTATCGTAGCGACCATGGACCTCATGGTGGGAGCCTCCATCGGATCCTTCCACTAATGCAGAGCCCCCAAAGACCCACAGCTGCCCATCGCCCGCAGCCATTGCATGGCCATACCTGGGGGCTTCTTGAAATTTACGGGTACTTTGTTTCGGTGTCACCTTCATAAGTTCACAAGTACCCGACCATGTCAGCTTTATTCCAACACTCGGAAACACGATCGTAAACAAGATTCTATTCGATCCCCGAAAGGAAAACATTGCATGTCCCACGGGTCTGCCTCGATTAATATAGGGGCCTTAAGTAATAATTAGAAAAGGGTTTTGGGGCCCACTGTACTATAATTATAATATAAGGAGCCCCCAAAATAGTATTAAAGCTCCTATATTAACATCCCATGTTGTTTTGACAACCCCCACCTGTTACTCGGCGCACCTCTGACAGAGCTCGCTGTGGCGCAGAGCAGCCACCAGTCGGGCAGACCCAGCAGCTTCATCGTGCTTTTTTCCCTGAACCCTAAACCCTGATCCCTCACCCGTGGGCTTTTTTCCGCTGAACCCTAAACCCTTTCATCGGGTTTAGGGTGAACCTAGACACTGATTTTGCGTACCTAAGCCTGACAACCCTGTGATCCTTGTCCTTTTAAGCGGTTCTCTCAGCCCTGAACCCTATCCCCAAAACCCAAAAACCGGAGTCGTATTCTAACGGGGGGAACTGTCAGGGAATAGTACCATTAATTATTCCCAAAAGCCCATAAAACCCTCTAAAGCCCTATAACACCTTGTAAAATCCGACAGAGCACTGTAAACTTTGGAATAGGATTTCCTAGTTACTTTTGCCCCTACAATGCATTGGCATCTCTGGAAGAAAAAGGCTCGAGCCGCCGCCTTCAGCGTAGGGCTTTCTAATTTTCGGTTTTGGGGGGCTAGAGTTCCGGGCCTTTGGGATGTTTAGAGGTTTGCGGGTGTTTAGGGCTGCCGGGTTAGGGCGAGTGTTTCTAGGGTCTAGTCTAGGATTTGGGCTTTGGGGTTGGGCTCTAATTTAGGGTTTGGGCTTGACGGCTTTAGGGATTTAGGGATTTGGCTTTCGGTCGATAGCTTGGGGTGTAGGCTTTGGGGACTTCCAGGTGCAGGGCATTGGGGTCTCGTCGGGTTTACGACTAAAGGGAGCGGGACCAGGGTTCAAGAGTGTAGAATTATCAGGTGCTTAGGGTCCAGTGATGGGTCATGGGAGGGTTATACACCCTAATCCCCAAACCCCACACTCTAAACCAAATCCTAAACCCGAAAACCCTAAACCCTTAATTAAACCTTAAACATAAACCCTAAACCCTAACACTCTAACAAGTGCCTCAAAGACAGGTCGAAGCGTCAAGCATGTGTTGGGACGCAGACCACTACGCTAACAAACACCGGTTGCGATATGCCATAACTCCCGTTGCCAACACAGCAATAAGGCAGGGATATCCCACCCAAAAGTTTATGTTTGGGTGCTTCTTTGGCTTCTTTCTTTTGTTTGCTTCTTTGGCTTCAGACTTTAGGGTTTTGTGCTTGGGCTTAGGCCCCACACCGAACCGAAGCTCTAAATGCCGCGCAACTTTAGGGTAACTCAGGGCGTTAATGATTGCAAGGGGTTTAGGGTTCAGGGTGTAGGGGTCCAATAAAGTATACCTTAACCTACCAAACCCTACTTTTTTGTAGGTTCTTATTAAAAACCTTAACATGGAATTTATAGTGACCCTACAAAAAAGTAGGTTATGGTAGGTTAAGATACTGAAATAATATAGTATTTATAAGGGCTGATTGAAGGGGACACCATTACTCATTATTCCGACCTTTACAATATCAGGCGTCAGCGGGGTCGGGGTTTGCCCATTGAGGGCCTACAGTCTGACAGTGCTTGAGGACTGGTGAAAAAGTCCCTTTCTTTAAGGGCCTTAATGCCTGCCAGGATCCCCATTATACCTGGACCAACACATATATGTAGAATAATAGCCTTTTATAGGATTTGGGCCATTATTTTACCTACTGTTTTTTTCTTTTTTTTTTGGGGGGGGGTCTAGGTAATCTCTTTTAGGGGAGGGGAGCATTAGTCAGGAGTCTATATTACGCTTGAAACTCCATTCCCAAGGCCATGCCATGCGGGCCGAATGATTTTTCGGCTGGGTCAGCGCCATGGGAACCATTAGCGCCGTTGTAGCACGAATGCAGCTCCAGTTGCTTTGCGGGGAAACGGATTTGAGCTTCCATATTGCAGACCACCGTAAACCCTAAACCCTGAACCCTAAACCCAAAACCCTAAACCCTAACACCTAACCCTGGTCTCCTGGCTTGGGGGGCGCGATGCGCCTCACGATACTTGGGGTCGACTCTTGCGCCCTGCTATGTCTGGAAACTCTCCCAAACCGCCTTTGAATAGTTATCTGACCTGTGACCCCGTATAGAATCTCCAAAGAAGGCGCTGCTCCCTCCTATACTGAGGAACCCGAAAAGGAAATCTAGTTTGGAGAACTCCGCGTTCTGAGAAATACAACGAGCGAGTTTCAGATAAGTAGGTGACCCTACTGTAAACCCTAAACCCTAAACCCTAGACCCCTAAACCCTAAACCCAACATAGACGGAGCCTGGCTAGAAGGACACCTGCATATAGCATGCACTAGCTCGTATCAACTCAAGAGAAGCAGAAAACTCGTTGTCTGTAAATCCTTGGAAACAAGGAGCAGAACCCAAACCCACAAACTGACCTTAGAAGACTTAAGCTCATTTCGGGTTTAGGATTCAGGGCTTTAGTGTTTAGGGCTTTCGTGTTCTATAGGGCTCAGGAATTAAGAAACCCCATTCCCTTCCAAACCCTGAGCTTCCGGTCTGGGTTAATCATAGTTGTAGCCCTTAGGGCCTTAGCAATTAGAGTAGGGTTTCGGGTATGTTGTAATATTCTTATATTCTGGACAACTAAGGGACGACGACTACTACCTACCCCTATAGTTTTGCTTTTCGTGATTAGGGTACTGGATTTCGGGAACTGCTAGGGGGTGTAAGGTTCAGGGAACTACTTGAAGTGGCAGGGGACTTAGTAAGTAGGTTCTAAGTAGAGTTATAAGTGCCCTAAATGGAGTTACCCTAATTATAACCCTACTTATAACCAACTTACTAANGGCAGGGGACTTAGTAAGTAGGTTCTAAGTAGAGTTATAAGTGCCCTAAATGGAGTTACCCTAATTATAACCCTACTTATAACCAACTTACTAAGTCCCCTGCCCCTTTAAGTAGGGTTTTAGGGTTGTGCATGTGAAACAAAACTCTTGTAGAATCCTGATAGATCCTCGCGTAGAACCCTGCGCAAAAAGCCCTAAAACCCCAAACCCTTCAAACCCCTGATGAAACTTTATGAGACACCATCCAGCCCGTAACACCTTGATTCAATGGATGTTGGGCACTCTGGCATATCGGGGTTCGAGGGTATGGCCCACAAGGCAAAACTAAGTATTGCTGTGCAGATTCTGCACCATTTCTGTTAATATGGGTTTTGTAAGAGGATTTAACAGTAAGGGATGACAAGGTTTTTGGGGTGCTTCGATAGGGGTTACAACAAGGCTGTGCAAGCTTTCAATAGCCGATTCTATAAGTTGTTGTCTCTTTTTGAGCTTGCCAGGGTTTGACCATGGTTTTCTCAATAAGTGTTAGTACAGTATTAGTCATTTCAAGTTTCGTTATGCTTCAGAATAGGGCCTCGGGTCTCCAGATTTGCCGCTTATGCCCTTTTTTGCGGGTCCCTCTGTCGTATACACTTTACTTGAAGGGGCAGGGGACCTAGTAAGTAGGTTATAAGTAGAGCTATAAGTGCCCTAAATGGAGTTACCCTAATTATAACCCTACTTATAGCCAACTTACTAAGTCCCCTGCCCCTTTAAGTAGTGATTCGCACATAAGAGGCGCCCGACCCTCAGTGCAGGAGCTGCATCCCTGCTACTATCCACGGTGAGTTGAGACCTCGGTGCATGCCTCTGTTCATTCCATCTAAACCTGGCCTCCGGGATTTTGGTGTCGAAAAGGTTTAGGGTTTAGGGGTTTAGGGTTTAGGGTTCAGGGTCAATCCTCAACTCTAAGCCCATGTGCGGGCACCCACGCGGAAACAGAGCCAGCACAAAGCCAAACCCCAAACCCCTAAACCCAAAACCCCAAACCCTAAACCCTGAATCCCCTTGTCACGGATTCGATTTGGGGTTTAGCTACGCAGCTACGTTCCCTCAAGCTGTGATCACGCACAATAGCTAAGGACTCCAGGTCTCTTTGAGGATGCGTGAAGATGCAAAGTACCACCCTAAACCCCTAAACCCCGAAATCCCTAAACCCAAATTCTTCCTTAAACTTTAAACCCTAAACCCAAATTCTTCCTAAACTTTAAACCCTAAATGCCTAAACCCTAAACCCTTCAACCCTAGACTTCTTAAGCCCTAAATTTTAAATCCTAAACCCTTCAACCCTAAACCCCTTAAGCCCTAAATTTTAAACCCTAAACCCTTCAACCCTAAACCCCTTAAGCCCTAAATTCTAAACCCTAAACTTCGAATCCCGGAGTCGAGACCAGAGGGCTTCCAGTGGACCGAGCAACGCCTTTGCTTCCCTGCCGCATTCCGAAAAGTCTGGGTACCTTGTTTCGGGGTCCTAAGCCCTAATCCCCTTAAAGCCCTAATCCCCTTAAAGCCCTAAACCCCCTAAAAGCCTAACCCCTAAATTAGGGGTAGCTTGTTTTGGGGTCCTCATAATAAGGATCCTACTATTTAGGGTACTATAGGGTCCCCTATTTTCGGAAACTCCCAAATAGGCCCGACTCCCCACCCCGTAACCCATAAACGGTGTCCCAGACCTCAGACCCCCCGGAAGATCCAAAAAGTAGATCCCTTAATGGGGGGGTTCCTATACAGTACCCTGAGTAGTATAGAGCCCCAGATTAGGGGACTGCCGGGGGTCTGGGTTCCGACTTTGGGTTTGGGGCTCTAATATAGAGGCCTTAATATTGACCGATACTATTTTGGGAGGTTCCTCATCATAACTATAGTATAGTGGGCCCCAAAACCCTATTCTAATTATTAAGGCCCCTTATTAGGGGTTGAATAATGAAATAAAAATAGCAGTAAAACACCAGGCCCGAAGCGCCTGAACCTCGGGATCCCCTTCATAAAGCCCCCTCTGGCATCCTTTTTGTTTCAACCCCCTGAAACCTCTAAATCCCTGATTCGATTGAACCTTTATAGTAACCCTAAACCCTAAAACCAAGACTTCATAGAGCCTTTATGACATATGGACTCCTCACATAAAGCCTGTGATACTCTGAAGATTCTTGAAACTGAGGGTCCGCGGCGAGCTAAAATCTGAAGATGAGTCAGCTCCTACATGACCCCTGCATAAGTGTTAAGGCTCAGGGGCTTTGGGGCTCAAGTTTTGAGGTAAAGGGACTGTTGGGTTTCTGACAAAGTTGTGGGGCTGAGGGCTAGCAGGGCTTCGGACTCAGGGCTTCATGTTCGAAAATGGCCCCGACACCCCCAGATGCTCCCAGCCCCGTTACCCATACAGTAAAAGCCGAAAAGTTGGAAACCCCATAGCCTCAATCCTTAAGAGTAATGTATAGTGAATCCCAGCACAATTTGGCCTTATTCCGGTTTCCAACTTTATGGGGTTAAACTGTAAACGGTATGGAGCCAAAGTCTAGAGCCAATTTGCAGCGGCTGCACATATACTTGGAGCAGGAGTGAATCGGGTGATCATCGTTCCCGAGGCAAGCTACTAGACGAGCCATGGAAAAGGGTGTTAGAGTAAGCCATAAACCCTGCACCCCTAGACCCTAAACCCTTACACCTTAAACCCGGCAGAGTTATGCAGGCACTTTCAGAGGATACGACACCCCTATTACAGAACCCTAAAAGGGACCATGAGCTTGACAGTTACCCAAATGTCTCTTGACGGCAGAAGCCTTGTATTTGGCCATCCCATCCCATGTTTGCTGGGATCGGAATACGTTTGGCCCTTGCTTTGGGGTGTTGGGATTTCGGATCGTAGAGCCCTTGTCAGGGCTTCTTACAGCAGAACTAACAGTAGTAGTAGTAGTAGTAGCAGTAGCAGTAGCAGTAGCAGTAGTAGTAGTAGTAGCAGTAGTAGTAGCAGCAGTGGCAGTGGCAGTAGTGGCAGTGGCAGCAGTAGCAGTAGCAATCAGCAGCAGCAGCAACAGCAGCAGTAGGTGTAGGTGTAGGTGTAGGTGTAGGTGTAGGTGTAGGTGTAGGTGGAGGTGGAGGTGGAGGTGGAGGTGGAGGTGGAGGTGGAGGTGGAGGTGGAGGTGGAGGTGTAGCAGTAGCAGCAGCAGCAGCAGCAGTAGCAGTAGCAGTAGCCGCAATAACACCTATACGGTAAGCATTCCCTGTGACGGTGAAAATGCGAGTGTTGACAATGCTCCGAATCCCAACGTTACCAAACGATGGAGATGAGTTTTGGGTTTGAGGCTTCAGCATCGGAGGCTGTGCCGAGTAAACCACAAATCAGAGACCGTTCTGAAAAAACTGGGCTTAGAACACCCTAAAACCCTAAACCCTAAACCCAAAACCCTGAACCAACAGACACTCAAGCCTGAACTCCAAATCCTAGGCCCTCAACCCCCTGTATCCTAAATCCCGGAATCCTATCCCCAAACCTTAAAGCCCCAAACCCATAAAACCAAAATGCGAGGCCCTGAACCTCAAATCCTAAACCCCGAAATCCCGATCCCTACGACTCAGGGCTGGGCTCCCACCTACCGCATCCTCTGGTTTCCATAAGCCGCAACACCCTCCCCAAACCTGTAAATTTTAGGGTTTCGGGTTTAGGGTGTATGCTTACGGTTTGGGGCTTGCTTTAGGGTTTAGGATGACTTCAACGCCATGTCAAGCCGGAAACAAGCCCCAAACCCTATAAGCCATAACCAAGAAACCAGGTCCATGACATCGTAGCCCTTCTAGCAAGCGTCTGCATACCTGTAAAGGACAAACCCCCCAAACCTTTAATTTCCAACCCAGGGTTTCAAAACCCTAGACCCCAGACTTCAAATCCCAAACACTAAACCCAAAACTTTAAATCCACCTATAGACCCCTCTCAAAGAAACCCTTCTCACTCAGGGTTTCAACATCCCAAACGCTAAACCGAAAACTTCAAACCCAGGGTTGCAGACATCACCCTAAATCTAAACCTTAAACCCTAAACCCGAAGCTTCAAACCCAGGGATTCAGAATTCAGACATCATGGACGTCGCCCCTTAGGTCCGCAATGAACTTCCACAAGGCCGCACTGGCCGTGGAGATGCCATAAAGCAGGAGAGAGTTGCGCAAGTTGGCGGTGACCTTTAGGGCTGACGGTTCAGGGTTTAGGGTAGGGTTTGGGGTTTAGGGTTCAGGGTTTTCGGGCTAGGGTTTAGGGTTTAGTGTACTTTGTTTAAGGTCGAGGGTTTTTGGGTTAGGGTTTAAGGTTTAGGGCCATGTGTTTAGGGTCTAGGGCTGCGGGCTTCTATGTTTTGAGTTTGGGGTGTTGTGGGTTTGGGAATCTAGGCGTTCAAAGCCCCTGTCTGGCATTTGGTGGAAAAGCTTCTAATCATAGGGACCCTCAAATAAGGCCTATTTAAGGAAATATAGTCCCCACCCCCCTACCCCCTACCCCCACCTCCCTCAGGGTCCCCTATGATGCTAAGAGTCAACCCCGCAACCCTGAGCCTTCACTGTCTGGGTCAGGTTTTGATTTCACAGAAGCACATATGGGTGGTTGTCAAAATTAGGGTCCCTTTTTGGGTACCTTAAATATTAGGTGCCGTAATATAATAGTGACCCAAAAAGGGGCCCTAATTTTGACAACTACCCATATGAAAAGTTACCCCGATGTCGGACAAAGACAAAGCCCCAGGCTCCAGGCACTTTACAGGCTCGCCTGAACCCTAATGCAGGAACCTGATTAAGAAACTGGCCCCCCAAATACTAGGCTTCATAAAGAAACCCGAATCAAGGCCCAAGGTTTCTTAATCAGGTTCCTACATTAGACCCTAAACCTCGCAACCTGGAGCCCCCACTTGGTATCATAGGGACCCTTAGGGTGGCCTTATTAGGTCCTTACTATGGGCGTGAAGGCCCCCTACCCCGCCTCCCCCTACCCCCCTAAGGGCCCCTATGATGGTAACTCCTTTGGCATCTTCCCTTCATCAGTTTCTCGCGCCGTGGTTATGACCAGCTTTGAGTATCTTAGTTGCTGGGTTCATAAGCCCCAAAAAGTGTACACTTTCAGTTTTATAGTGGGTAATATTATCCCAAAAAGTGTAAAGTGTATCCACTCAGCTACTAAGGTATACCATACTCCCCCAACCCTCAACCCTAAAATATCAAACCAGAACCCGAAACCATGAACCCTGAACCCTCAACCCCCCCTACACCATACTCCTATATAAGTACCACCGCGCCTTCGGCGAACCCCGAAACATCGATCCCTGAGGGCCCCTACCTTGCTGTATATACTGGCTTTGGGGTTTAGGGTTTATGTAATAGTATAGGGTTTAGGGGTTTAGGGTAGGGCTGTAATATCAACCCTAAACCCTGAAGCCCTTTAAACCCTCACGCCTCAAACCTTGAGGCTCCTACAAAGGCCCTACAGTGAAGCATGAACCCGAAACAGAAGCCTTAGGCCCCCTATATTGAACCCTGAAGCCCACTACGACCCCCCGAGAGAGGTCCAGTTCCCACCTCGATCCCAAATAGCCGCTGCTTATCGTCGTACAACTCAATCCTTGGATCAGAGACGTTAGGGTTCAGGGCTTTAGGGCTTTAGGGTTTAGGGTTTAGGGCTTTAGGTCTTAAGGTTTTGATTTAGGGAAGAACTCTCTAGCCTAAGCCCTCAACTGCCCTTACACCCCAGAAATTTCGGGAGGATCCAAAAAGTAGATCCCATAATTTGGGACCCTAGCTACTAAAGGGTACTTTATAGGAACCCCCTTCAGGGATCTACTTTTTGGATCCTCCCGAAGTTCTGGAACCCTTGCAAGCACAAACAAGGTCGTTTGCAATGCGGGCAGCCGCTGGCGACTTTGGGGTTTGCATGGCATTTAGAATGTTGGGGTTTAGGGTTTAAGGTTTAGGCAGGGTCTATAGGGTTTAGGGTTTAGGGTTTAGGGTTCAGGGTTAGGGTTTCGAATTTAGGGTGTCGAGCTCATGTTGTCTAGCCTGGGGTTTAGAGTGTAGGGGTTTGGTTCGGGTGCAATAGGGTGCAAAAGGGTTCTTTAAGGGGTTCGCTGGGTCTGGGGTCAGGTGCTACCAAGAAGGCATGGAGCTTTCTCTGAATGGCCTGGTGTGGCGACGCGACCTGGCAACTCCACAAGGCGTTTATTTTGGGCTTCAAGAATATGATTTCCCGGGCATGCCATAGTATAACTACATCCAGGAGCCCGAGGAATTGGGCGAAGATGCGGGGATGCTGACGAGGAAGAAAATGAAACACAGAACGACTCGGCGAAAGCGAGGACGACGACATCCACGATGGCGTGTGCTTCATCAACAATTTGCTGTTGAGGGAACTTGGATCCTTCAACACTGAAGCCTAGGCCCTAAGCCCATAAACTTGTACATGGAAGATCATACTCCCGCCAAAGACGAGGACTCAAAAATTGTGACAGGGTTTGGGGCTATATCATACTATACTTCGTGTAAGAAACTCGGTGGACTTGTATCAGTAAATAATATCGACCCTGAAAATACAGAGCAGCTCTGCGAATTGCTAACGTCGGCATGGCCTCGTCTTTCTTCTTGACGGCCTCCAGGGGATTTGGTGATTTAGGAAAAAAGGGGTTGGGGCAGCCGAGCCAGCAAGCTGCTGTGGGTCCACTTTTCTGCTGAGAAAGGGCCGAAAAACACTAAACCCCGATTCCTAAACCCCTTAACCCAAGGTTGCTTAACCCTCATAAGCCCCTGAACCCATCATAACAACAACCAGGATAACATCTATGGTAATAACAACAACAGTATTAATCCATAGAGCAAGACGTTCCACGTGGATCTTAGTTCCACTCGGGAGCGTCGTTCGCCTCTCCATGTCATTTGTGGGAAATATTATCCCAAAAAGTGTAACGTGTATCCACTCAGCTACTATGGTTCAGAGCAGTATCCTCATATTCAGGAGCCCTACAGAATAGTGTTAGCAACTATTTAGACCTTTGAGTCTACGTCACTACATGCTAATCAAGGCCGCATCTAAAGTTCAGACGGCATGGAGAAGTGGCGTTATGTAGATCCCATCCAGACCGATATCACCTCACAGTCCCCATACTATAAGACTAGAATATACCCCCAAGCTTTCTTGAAATTAGTAAGGCCCTTATCAAAGAACATAAGCCCTACCAGAAAACATAGTGGAAACCCAATAAATACGACACAGCACCGCAAAAGGCCATGGAAACTCTGTAACACCCTGGTAAAAGCGTTCGTTAACCCTAAACCCCACACTGGTCCTACATCCTGCCCCCTCAACCCTTCACCCTTCTGCACCCTGAACCCTAAGCCCTAAACCCCAAACTTTAAACCCTAAACCCTCACCCCTAAACCCTCAACCCTAAATTTTGAACCCTAAACCCTCACCCCGAAACCCTAAACCCTAAACTTTAAACCCTAAACCCGATCTCCGCTAGCCTCAGAGTCGGTCCCGGGCTTCATCAGCGTGCTCAGCGTGGCATCGACGAGGACCCGGGCATCTCGCTCCAAGAGCAGGTTCTGCTGGATGCAAGCCTTCTTGAAGGCTTTTAAGCCCTAAATACCCTAAACCCTAAACCCTTTTAAGCCCTAAATACCCTAAACCCTCAACCCATGCGGCCACCTTTTGCCGCGAAAAAAACCATGAAGCCGACCCCCTAAACCTCTTTTGCGGAACTATGGTGGCGGACTTTTCGGGCGAAGGAGTCCGACAACCCATGCCGAGGGTCTAGGGTTTAGGGGTTTGGGGGTTTTAGGGCTTTTGGGTGTAGAGTTCAGGGCCTTCTTGAGAGCGAGAGTGCAATAGGGCTTCCTGTTGGGTTGTGTAAGCACTTTTTTTTTTGGGGGGGGGGGGGTAAGATTCCGGGGCTTTCGGGGTTGACGGGCATCCTCTTGTCCGTCTCGCGCCAGCGTCTTCGCCAGCGATAGGCGGCAATGGGTGCTTCTCTGAATTAGGGTTCCTTTAAGAAACCCAAAAGAAGGCGGCGCCCTCATAAAACGGAACCCAGTTTAGAGAACTGAACTGACCACATACATATATACACACACATATGCTGGAGGAAGCATCTCCCTGTTTGAGGATGCTGGGCTCTGTCGGTAGCTGGTTGGGAAATCACTCCAAGAGCAGCCGTGGAGCGAAAAAGCCAGTGGGTAGGTTCCAGCACCAGAGGCCAGACGTAGGGTCAATTGTTCCTCGTAGCGACGCCTACAGTACGTCATAGTGTCTACCCGAGGCCCCGTTTGAACTGCATGCGAACCAGGGAGCTGTAAAGGCGAAGTTCATAATGCCAATCAGGAAGAGGTTCAGAAGAAAGATGAGGAGGAAGAGCCCAAACGTGCCATGATCAATCCTCGTTGACTTTCACTTTGATGTAGCATACAGGGTCTTTAGGACACAGGGCTTGGGGGGATGAAGGCTATTGGGTTAGGGGTTGGGGCGTAAGAAGTTTCAGGGTTTCATTTTAAGGTGAGGGCGATGCATCTACATACTGCCAAGACCCAAAGAACCAGTGCCCCAGCTTTGCAACAACACTCCACCACATTTTGTCGGAAGCCTTTGAAACGACTGCGAACACCAAAGATCTTTTTTATTCAATTGAAGTCCATCTTTAACCCCACCTGGGAGTTTCAGCAAACAGGAAACTGATATAAACCCTAAGAAATCGGATCAATACTGTGTGTGAGCTTTATGGAGTTTTATTCCAGGTTTATGGACTACAAGGACCCCAGAAAGGGAACGCATAATCCCAAGAAACTCTCACGTGTGCACCTCTACAAGCTTCATAAGCACAAGAAAAGAACATGGAACGTGAGCGGGGTTTAAGTGCGTTGCGATACTCTGTGCCCGGAAGGGTTCTCCCTCCAAGACACCCTAAACCCTATAAACCCTCCCAAAACCTTCTAAACCTTAAATCCCTAAATCCCTAAACCCTGAAACCCCGGACCCGCCCAAGGCCGGAATAGAACCCGGATGGAAACCCCAAGCCCCTGAAGGAGAACCCTTACGTAAAGGAACTCTTAAAGGATACTACAGAAAACGTTATAAGGGTAATATAAAGGGGCTAATATATAGGGCTCCAAAAAGGTCACTGTAAGGGTATTATAAGGGTTGCTAAAGGGGTTCTATAATTATAGGGTTGTTAGGGCTCGGGCCTTTTTTACTTAGGATTTCGGGCTTCGCAGAAACTGAGGGTTTGTGGTTCTTGTTAAGGAATTTATTTTACCATAATGGGGATCTATAGTAACTAATATGGCTTCCTTATTGTAGTAACTTCAAATAACTCCCTTAACAAGAACCCAGCTGCGGGTTTGTAAAGGTATCCGATGAAGGAGCCTCGACTTGATCTTATGTCGGGCTCGGGGCTTCGCCACATCCCCTGAACTGGACCCTTACATAGAACCCCGGGTGGCAGGATCCTTGTTTTCAGGACCGAAACACGGCGGCTTCTATATGTATATATTGGTATACATATATATATATATACACACATGTATATATATATATATGCACACATACATGTTCATACACATGCCACATACGCATGTACATACATATGACATATGTATAATATACATATGTTACATATACATATGTTACATATACATACCCATGAAACCCGATCAACATCTGAAACCCCCAATCCGCACGGTGCACCCCGAAGCCGACACCCGAAGCAGCACCCAAAACCCTAAACCCCAAACAGCCCCAGCCACGAGGCCTCTTAACGGCCCAGCTGCTCATTGTTGATCCAGACGAGGAATCCGGCCACAGCGAAGCTGAACATGAGCACCTTGGCTTTCGGATGTGTCGGGCTTTAGAGCCTGGTCTTGGCGGTTTCTGGGCATAGTTGCTGAGTTCATAAGCCCCAACAGTGTACACTTTCAGTTTTATAGTGGGTAATGATGTCCTAAAAAGTGTAAAGCTTATCCACTCAGGTACTATGTGGGCTTTAGAATTTCGTGTTTCGGGTCTGGGCGTTGGGGTTTCTGGGCTTCAGAGTTTCGGTTTAGCGCTTCAGGGGTTGGAGGCTGTAGCCCAATTCTTCCTGCCTTTAAGGAATTACATAAGGAAACGATCTCTCTTCTTCAACAACCGGGCCCCAAAAAGTTCAAACTTTCTAAGATAGAGCTAATATATAAGGCCAAAAAGTTTAAAGTTCCCCCGTTCACTATCTACGCGATAGTGTTCGGAAGACATCCGGTTGAAGGAAGGTCCTGCCGTGGGGTTTAGGCCCAAGTAAGTACGTGCTCAGAACTTATGAAAGGCTTCGCTTCCACCCCTCTGCTTTCCCATGGATTTTGTATTTTTGAGCTCCAAGGCTCTCAGCTTTGGGATGGTTGGTGAGCGTTGTCAAACAGATTTTGAAGCCACCACACGCGCAGCATTAAGCGATCCTGAGCCAAGCCGGCTGCTCTAGTCTCCAGCGACATAATATACGGGCCTTAAGAATTGCAATAGGGTTTTGGGCTAAATTATACTAGATCTATACCAAGGAACCCCCAAAACAGCTTTGGTAATTGTTTAGGCCCCTTTATTGGCATGTCAGAGTTGGGAGTGGGGCACCACCACAGCGATGCCACAGAAGTCCATGCTAGCCGATTCGTCCTTGGCGTTGGGGTCGGAACTAGTCAGAGGATGACGCTCATGCAGGAACTCGTGTCTATATACTGCTAACTGAGATATGATGGCTGTGATAACGGCTCAGAGAGCTTTGGCCCACCGCGTGCTACGGTTTAGGGTCTGTGTTGTATTAAAAGGTACTTAGGCCAGCGCTTCGGATTCCTCTCGAGGCACCTAGCTTAGGTCTGGGCTCCGTTTTAGATGGGTAGCTCAAAACAGTGATGATAGCACGGCCCACAAAAGAACCACACTTTCATGCCTGTTCAGCTCCCTAAACCTGAACCTCAAACCGTTGTGGGTTTGTAAAGCCGAGAGCTTCACTGCAAAGGGTGTTGCATTTGGACTCAGTTCTGCTGCTGACTAGGGTTTAGGGTTGAGGGTTGAGCCGTCTGGCTGCCACTTCGCTTGACAGAGGCTCCGATTTCCGATTCCAACGAGCAAACACACACAAACACAACCAAGTACAAGATGGTCTAGGGCTTAGGGTCCAAGTCCGCTGTTCAATCAAGAATCGTTGAAATCGATGTGCATGTACTGGCGCATCAGCCACCATGCCTGCACATCGGCGGGCTCCTGGGCAGCGGCTACAGTGGCTACAGCTTAGGATGCAGCAGGGCTTAGTTTCTCTACATGAGGGTCCCGTTCAGTGTTCCGTTGTTCCCCCAAACCTCCAACCCTAAACCCCAAACCCTAAACCCCCAAAACCTAAACCCCCAAACCCTAAACCCCCAAAACCTAAACCCCCAAACCCTAAACCCCCAAAACCTAAACCCCCAAACCCTAAACCCCCAAACCCAAACCCCTCTAACTTGTGGGGTCCTTCAGAAGTCTTGCTCTTTGTTTTTTGAACTCCTTTTTCCATCTGCAGTGAACTGAAGTCCGAGTGGGAATTCGGGTCGGGAAGTAGGGCTTAGGACTAGAATTTGGGATTAAGGTCCTACCTGAACTCGCGAATCAAGCTCCCACCCTAAACCCTAATTTGCCCTAAACCCAGCATCTTCCTGCAGGTCCAGCTGTTTCTGGTCCCAAACATCCTCGACCGGTGGAAAATGCAAGTGGATCTGGGAGTTTCCGAAAATAGGGGACCCTAATATGGTACCCTAAATAGTAGATCCTTACTATAAGGACGCCAAAATAAGGTACACCTGACTTCGGAAAATCCCATGTAGTGCTTTCGCGTTTTGGCATTTGGGGTGTGGGGTTAGAATTTAGGGTTTAATGGTCCAGAGTTTGTGGATGGATAGCTGGCGGCTTCTAGATTTCAGGGTCCCGGTGAGCAGTAGACGGGGGGTTTGCGGTTGAGTGGTTTAGGATTTAGCGTTTGGGGCAGCTGCACTGCGGTAGATTTCATTCAGCCTGTACGGCCAGGACGGCAAGGCCTGTCTCCGCGGGCGTCGTAGACCCTTCAACGCAGCATTTTGAGGATCGAGCCCCTTCCAAACAGAAACCCTCAACCCGCAAGGCCCTGAACCGGGTTCAATGCAGGAACCTGACTCAGACAGGGTTTCTTAATCAGGCTCCTACATTAGGGGTTGAGGGCTTGTGGTTTAGGTTTCGGGTTACGGTTAGGGTTTGGGGTTCAGGTTTTGGGTTTACTTGGAGGATCAGGGGACTTAGTAAGCTCGGTTATAAGTACCCTTACCTTAATTATAACCCTAGTTACTAAGTCCCAGGATCCTTCAAGTAGGGCTTAGGAATCAAACTAGCGCTTGCAAACCCACCCTCCCTCGGGCGGCACTTCAAACTTCAAGGTCTCAGCAACCCACAGACTCCAAGATCCCTTAATTAAGGAATATTCCCTAAATTATAGTAGGATCCCTAATATGATTTAAGGAATCTTCCGTAATTACGGGAAATTGGAGTCTCTGAGAACAAGCAAAGAAAATGCGAAATCCTCCAGACCCCCTACCAAACCAAATAAAACGCTGTGAATCGCTACAGAACTCTGATGACACCGTCAGAAATAAGCCATATCAGCTTAAAACTGCGGTTCTTGTCAAGGACCTTAATTTAAGCTACCATAATAGGAATCCTATTATTTACTATAGATCCCTAGCATGGTAACCTAACTTACGGGTTTAGGGTTTAGGGTTTCGGGTTCCTCCACAAGAACCCAATAAAACAAACATCTCCGCCTTGAAGAGCTCCGAAACCTCCTTCGATTCCGATTCCTTCTCATACTCCGGGTGGTTTTCTACCAGGATCCTGGGTTCAGGTTTTTTTGGGGTTTAAGGTTTTCTGGGTTTAGGGTTTTGACAAGGGTTTAGGGGTTTAGGGTTTAGGGGTTTAGCGTTTACGGGTTTAGGTCTTCACGGCTTTAGGGTCTAGCGCTTTGAGGCTTTGGGTGTTTGGCTTCCCCGAAACATGGAGCGTTCTTAGCAACAGCCATGACTGCAGCAAAGCAGCACAGCCCATTACTTTAACGGGGCCCAAACACTTTTAAGCTCCTGCGGAAGCTGTTGGAAATGCCTTGAAGAGACCATAATCATCCGCTACAAACAAGCAAGCTAATTACTCGTGCTTCCGGTGCGGCTAGAGTCAGCAACGACCTTGCTGCTGAGGGGTCGCCTAGGACACCCTTGAGCCCTAAAATCCTGAATCCTGGCTGCTTCACTAATTTGGTGTTTTAGGGTTTACGGTTTAGGTTTCAGAGTTTTGGGTTTTAGGGCTTGAGGTCTACAGCTGCAGGGTTTCAAAGCTCTACGGCTCTGCTTATTGCTTCGTGGCCTTGTTCCCTCAGGTTGTCTTTTGCGAAAATCCCGCACAAGGCAACTCGGCTAGTTTCTCTTGGTTGCGCCGCAGCTGCTGCCCGTAGCTGTCGTCTTGGTATGCATCCAATTACGTATCTGAAGTCCTGCTTGCACTGAGACTTACACGTGCCCCGGGATGCACCCAAAGAGAGGAAGAGAGAGAGACAGAGAAAACCTTAAACCCCAAACCCTAAATCCGAAACCCTGCACCCTCCCTGATTTGACAAGCACCCAGAGGTGCACCCTCACACCAAGCCCTGGGGCACTGCAACCGAAGAATGCTCGAAGAGGGTCTTTCGCAATCTGTCCCGGTTCTTCTTCGTCCACATCTCCTCAATGGCGGGCCACAGGCGTAAAAAGTGGAGCTGCTTCATGCAAAGCGTACCGGAGTCCAGGCTTAAACCCCGAAACCTAGACCCCTAAACCCCTAAATTCTCCCCTGACTCTACGTTAAATCGCAAGAAAGTATTTAGGGATTTTCAGGGTTTGGAGTTGGGCTGTAGGGTTGAAGGACCCTACACCCCAAACTAAACCCTATAGGATACTATAAGGGCCTTAATAATTAGAATAGGGCTTTGGGGGTATAGTATACTATATATATGCAGTATTGGTAACTATTTAAGCCCCAAATATAGAACCCTACCATAGATCCCTTATAGCAGCCCTTAAAGACCCCTTTAAAGGAACCCTATTCTAATTATTCAGGCCCCAAAAAATGACTCCATGCAGCTGAGCTGCGAGCTTCGACTCCTTTGTGAGGGCCGTGAACACCAGGAGGCGATCCTTGGATGTGCGGTATAGTTTAGGGTTTAGGGTTAGGGGTTTTAAGTGAGGCAGGGGCCTTACCGGTTAGTGCAGGGTTCCTGTAAGGATTCCTTCAATAAGGGTTACTACCATAAGGGTTGCTACAGGCTTTTTATGACAGATGGGCCTTGCTAGTTGGAATAGGGTTTTGGGGAGATGTAATATCAACGTAGTATGGAATCCTAGGGAAACAATACTAGTTGGTTTGGATGTGCGGTAAGCCTATGGTGTGGGTTTTAGTGTTTAGGGCACCTCGAAAGGCAAAAACGGACACACACACAGAGACAGATATAGATATATATATATGTGATATATATATATATATATATCGGTGCTTGGGGTTTGAGGGTTCCGGGTTTAGGGTTTCGGGGTCTTGAGCTCTGGAGTTTGAAGTTTTAGGGCGCCCCTAGGTAAATCCTATGCCATTCCCATGCCCGACAATGTGGATTTTCGTGGCTCCTGGAACAACCCCCGTAAACCCTTAACCCAAGGATCTGTGTTGAGGTTCACGTTGGTAGTGGCCACAACGAAGGTGGCGGCCAAGATAAACCAGTAGAAGGTCGCCTGCCTCATTGCATGTTGAGGGTTTGGGGCTTAGGGTTTACATCCATATCACACATATGTGTGTGAAAATATCTGTTTGCATGAAGGCATACACACATACATACATACATGCATGTCTGCTCACTTAGTTTACTTACTTGTACATTTTCATATACTTGTTTGACACCGCTTCTGTTTGTACGACTGCTGCGACAGATGTTGGCAACCCTAAACCTCAGATCCTGAATCGTAGACCCTACACCCTAGACCCTAAACCCCACACCCTAAACCCCAAAACTCCAAACCGCAGACCCTAAACCCGAAACCCCACACCCTGAATCCTGACCCGAAATCGAAGGCCCTAAACACTAAAACCTAAACCGCGGACCCTAAACCGGTTTAGGGTTTAGGGCTTAGGGCTTAGGGTCTAAACCCTGCGCTAAAGCACCATCAGCGGTCGTTCAGACCTCAGCCAGCTAGCGCTGGTCGTGCGGCCAAGACGCACCACGCACACAATCCCGGGCAGGAGGAACATACCTAGGGGTTTAGGGTGTAGGGCATAGGGTAGCTCATGGTTGGGATAGTATTGAAAATGTAAACTTCCATTTCGTATTGAGCACAGATCCCATAAAATACAAAATGTTACCCAACTATGACAGAGATACAGTACCACCGGAGATCATATTCCGCATACTCGTCCTCTTCGTCAGGCTTGTACCTCACAAGCGGCGCAAGCATAGGATGGTTGAGGGTTTTCAATGCTCACCAGCTCAGAACATGCCGTGATATCCAAGCGTCAGCTTGACATGCTCCTGGTGCGAAGTCTCATTGTGTCCTGAGCCGATCTGCTCAGACATGATTAGCTGTAAACCCCTCCAGGAAGAAACCCTCTACTCTTAACCTAAAGCCTGACAACTAAATCCTATAAACTTATCTCTAGAGCTTAAACCACAGAGCCAAAAACGGACCACCAGCCGCTCAATGCCGCTGAAAGAAACGCTCCAAACCACGACAAACTGAAACCAACTAAACGCCCCAAACCCCAAAACCCTAAACCTCTAAACCCTAAACCCCTAAACCCCTAAACCCCTAAACCCCATAAACCCTAAACCCCTAAACCCCTAAACCCTAAACCTCTAAACCCTAAACCCCTACACCCCTAACCCGTAAACCATAAACCCCTACACCCCTAAACCCCAAACCCCAGAAACCCCAGAAACCCCAGAGCCTCTTGGAAGGCAAAACAGCTCCCCTAAGTATTATGCCTAATATGGAACCCCACTATAGATCCCTTAAAGGAACCCTTTAAAGGAACCCTTTAAAGGAACCCCCAAAATAGTATAGGTAATTATTGAAAATTAGGCCCCGATACCATAGAACCCTACTATAGATTAGATCCCTTGTAGACCCCTTTAAATTAAAGGAACCCTTCAAAGGAATCCCCAAACAAGTATAGGTAATTAGTAAGGCCCCTATACCATAGAACCCTACTATAGATCTCTTAGAGACCAGACCCCTTTAAAGGAACCCTGTAAAGGAACCCCCACAAAACAGTATGGTTAGCCCCGAACCCTACGTCCACTCCCTCAGGGGCGTGTCCGGCAAGCGGCACTTTTCCCCAGGGTTTGCTAGCATGGAATTGATCTGCGAGTTTCCGAAAATAGGGGACCCTTATATAGTACCCTAAATAGTAGGATCCTTCTTCTAAGGACCCCAACAATAAGGCACCCCTTCTTTTCGGAAACTCCCATCTGGCACAGAGGCAACAGAGACCGTCAACAAAAAACAAAAAGCCCCCTCCCTCCCCCTAATGCCAGTCCTCCTCCGAAGCGGTTCAAAGCAATTTCCACGGAGTCGACGAGGTCCGGTGCCAGCTGCAACTGCCGGTACCTTCTGAGAAGGGCACAGGGTTTACCAGGACCCCCCAAGTGCCTTTTAATAGAGCCCCTTGCGGCCCTTAATTGTGGGTATTTAGGGTATATTAGAGGGTAGTTGGGGGGTCTAGGTAGGGTTTGGGGCTTTAGGGTTTTAGGGTTTTAGGGATTTAGGGATTTAGGTTTTAGGGTTTTAGGGTTTAGGATTCAGGGTTTAGATTCTGATGTACCTTCTGGCAGAGTTCTTTAGGCGTTCGGGCTCTACTGGGTTTCGGTGTTTTGGATTTTTGGGTGGATTTGGTTTTAGAGTTGTTGGTGCTTTAGGGTTTTGGGGTGCCGGGGTTTGGGGTTTACGGGCTTAGGCTTTAGAGTTTATACGATTCTTTGGCTGTTAGGATATACCGGGGTCGGGTTTGACGCCTAGTATAAGTCTAGAGGGCTTAAGGCTTTGGCTGTAGGGTTTAGAGTTTACTTGAAGGGGCAGGGGACTTAGTAAGTAGGTTATAAGTAGAGTTTTTAGTGCCCTAAATGGAGTTGCCCTAATTATAACCCGACTTATAATTATATCCAACTTACTAAGTCCCCTGCCCCTTCAAGCAGGGTTTCCTTGGCTTTAAAGTGCACTTTCAAGCTTTCAGTTGCAAGGCGCTTGATGTATCCATGGCTTAATCTGCCCCAAACCTACACCCCCAAACCTGCTTCCTAAATCCCACGCTCTGAAACCCCAAAGCCACCGAATGTACCAAACAAAAACTCATATCCTAACCCTGAAACCCTAAACCCTAAACCCTAACCCTGAAACTCTGAAACCGCAACCACTAAACTTCGACAGTGCCGGGCTTTCGAACATTCGGCATCCGGCTCCGGATCTCGGTTGTAGGGTTTACGGCCTTGGGGTTTACGGTTGTAGGGTTTGGGGTTTAGGGTTTAGGGTTGTAGGGTTTAGGGTTGTAGGGTTTAGGGTTGTAGGGTTTCGGGTTGTAGAGTTTAGGGTTGTAGGGTCTAGGGTTGTAGGGTTCCGGGTTGTACGGTTTAGGGTTGTGGGGTTTAGGGTTGTAGGGTGAGTTTAGGGTTTTTAGGGGTAGGTAGCAAATCCAAGATGCATGCTGTGCCCCAGGGTCCACTGCAGGTAAGCCAGGCCAACACAAACGCAGAGTGTGGAGACCACGACCAAGCCCCTTGAGTACCATGGCCTCGGCGTAAGGCTTAAGACATACTCCCTAAACCCTAAGCCTTCTCTACCTATGTATATGTGAACCCTAATGATTCTGGTTTCTGCCAAACTGTGGCCAGTACTAGAGGCCTCCGTGAACGGTCAGGTCCTTCGGTGTCGGCACGCCTTTCCCGTTCACGGTGCACACAAGTTTAGGCTTCTTCCCAGACATGCTCAGGATGAGAGCAGCATCTCCCGATGTCATCAGAAGGCTCGGGGGACACATTCATGAGACGAGACTCTACCACGCCGTGCTTGTCGTGAGACTTCTACAATCATGGTATTAGACTGACAACTAGACGTTCAATTCGACATGAATGACATGTGTGCTGAACCTAAGGCCAATAGTCCTAACAGCAGTGACAAGACTGGTAATAGTAAGAACAGTAGCAACCACAATGGTCGTCGTAGTACTAACACTAAACAAAAGCAAGAACAACAAGAATAGCGTTAATAGCAGTATCAGCAATCAAAAGTATGAACAGTACCACTGGCTCAGAGACATCATAGTCATATTCGTAATAACTCAGAATACAAGTACCGGTAGTCAGAGTACTTACAGTAATAACAATGAGAACAGCAAGAATGATAATCATCATAATATTTGAGTGGTGATACTCGTCATGGTCGTAATCATACTTGTAGTAATAACAAGAATGATGAACACAATGATAGAAAAACATAGCAGCAACGGTAGTGATAGCAATACTAGCAGTACTAACAATACTCGCAATGCTAGTAACGTAGAATCAGTAGCCATAATGATAAGAACGACAGGAACAATAATGAGAATAGTAGTAGCAACAATAGCAAGACTTGTAAACATTGTTAGAGTTCAATGGCGCTGCGGATGCTACTTTTTCGCCTCTGACTCAAGGCCCCTTCGAGACGTAACAGCGACAGCAACTCACACATGTACAAGCTTCGTGTGGCTGCTGCTAAAGTCACAACATGTAAAAGGCACGCACTCAAGCTATACATGCAAAACTGAGGTGATATTCACACCCGTCTTACTTATCGATGCGTGCCGGGGCTCATTGATCACATATCATCTTGATAGTGCGATAACGAGAAAATCTGTACAAGGCATTCTACCAGATCGCGATTTCCGGTAACTACTAGCTCACTATTCTACAGGTCACTCTATACAAAAACCTGACTTGTGTCTGCCTAATTCAAACCTCACTTTCACTGCATCTCCAGCGCCTCACCTTTGGTGAGTTTCGCCGAAGGACTTGAAAGTAGAACGCAAGCCTCCTCGTACTCAAACTTCTCGACCTTGCCGAAGTATGAAAACCAGTTTCCGTCGGCCACCTGAGTCGCCGTGTCTGTCCAACGGAGTTTATCTCCGTGAGGACTGTGGATTCTGAACGACTCGATGTCATTCTCCCACAATTGTTGTCGCATTGCCATTAGCTCTATCATTAATCTTTTGTCGGCGACCTTGTTGATCTGCTGACTGTTGAGATGGTCACTCAGGCTTCTACAATCCGTCACCCATAGGTGGCGCATCTTCTTCTGAGTTTCCTCGTGCCAACCCTTTAGGTTTGGGAGCTGTCCTCGGAGTTCACAGATGATGGCTCGTAGTCTGTCTCCACTCTCAACGGCCGTCTGCATAGCGTATGTTTCTGATGCCAATGTGCTTCTACACACACGTTTGATTGTTGTTGAGCCGTAGCTGATGACGTGTGCGATGTGTCTGTTCTCATCCGCTTTGCTCTCCGTGGTNGTCTGCATAGCGTATGTTTCTGATGCCAATGTGCTTCTACACACACGTTTGATTGTTGTTGAGCCGTAGCTGATGACGTGTGCGATGTGTCTGTTCTCATCCGCTTTGCTCTCCGTGGTCAAGTAGTGTAGTCTCCCTTGTTGGCTCCTGAAACCTGACTCCTGAGCAAATGAGGCATCCGAAAATGTCACAATGCAGATGTCATGCCAGTCCAACATTCCGGCCGGGAAATACAAGGCTCTCTCCTGGTCCACCTGGGCCAAATCNAAATCAGCAACCGTTGCAGTCGCACACGCTCTCTGCAGGCTGTTGACGCGGTAGCATAGATCTGGCCTTGCAAACCGCGCAACCCAAGCTAAGGATCCAACCACGCTCCTGAGACTCGTCACCTCCGTCTCTGTGGCGCGATCTGTGGTCTTGCGGTTCGCCGGGATGGTGATCTTGCGGATTTGCCTTGTGTTGTCTTCGGCATCGATGCGCACACTGAAATCCTTGGCCTGCCTGAAGCGCCGTCCGCAAAAGCGGAAATCTGAATGTTCAATTTTGCCAACGTCAAACTTCGCAAGGATTCGCTCCATGGTGTCGGATCCTTCCTGTGTTGCACACCATAGCAGGTCATCTACNATCTACATGAGTTGCGAGGATAATGGCCGGCAAGCAGTCCGACCCAACCAGGTAGTACAAGCCTGGTGCGATCTTGCTCACCTCTAATCCTTCAGTTTTTGCCTCGGTGCACAATCTGTGATAGAACCCGCGGCCTGCATCCATGGTTCCATAGATGGGGAGTCTGCACAGCAACATTGCATCCTCAGGAACACCTGGTAGACCTCCCGATGCTTGCCTCATTAGCAGCACTCTCTCCAGAGGCGATGCCTGGAAGTATGCACTGGAAATGTCAGCACACATCAACTTCAATTTCCTAGATGCAGCATAGCTTGCGATAAGACAGTGGATCTCTGCATCAGCTGTTGGGCTGTCACATCGTAGTTCGTTCTTGTCCACGTGTTCTAGATGACC
>BGNK01004610.1:9173-51439 GCA_003297005.1 Symbiodinium sp. clade A Y106 | reverse complement strand
TCGGATGTCAGGTGCAGTACTGAGGAGAAGTCGGGGGATTCCTACATTTAGGTTATAGTTGTTAACGTACCTTGCTTTACTGCAAATGACTTCAACCCTCAAATGCAGCCTCTATTGTCCAAACATGGACAAACCGGGGGAACTGCTGTTAGCCAAACTCAGCTCTCACACCCCGTCCAAAGCCCCCACAAAACATCGGGGGGGCCTATAAGGCCGAGGGGGTTTAACAGCCCCTCATNGGGGAACTGCTGTTAGCCAAACTCAGCTCTCACACCCCGTCCAAAGCCCCCACAAAACATCGGGGGGGCCTATAAGGCCGAGGGGGTTTAACAGCCCCTCATGCCCCGGGGAAGAAGAGCAGTTGGTATTGCTGAGAAGCACGCTGTGATTTCTTGTGATTGCACCGCCTGTTGATGCGCTTCTAATCCCCGCATCAGATTTCTTTAACTACCTTCCGGATAGTTGCTCTTTCCCTGACAGTCACTGCTGAGGTTTGCTGCATATCCATGTCCATCCGCGCTTGCATCAAGGCGCCCCGCTAGCACCGCTACCATGGCCAGAGCCCTTGGCTTTCAGAGTTCTTGCGCGGATTTTCGGCGGGTCTCGTCCTTTCTCCTTTCGCTGTCGATTTTTTTCTGCCCTCAAACCTTGCTGAGCACCTTCTGAGCCGAGTCCAGGCTTGGCAAGCCGAGTAGTCTGAAGTCCGAAGCCAGGCGACCTTGCTGGCGGCTCTCGGTGGCTCCCTTGTGGCTGGGCTTTATGCGGCGCTGCATCCCAAGCTGGCCAAAGCGCTCTCGCCTACATTGGTCTGAGCCCCAGGGTGCATGCTTGACGGCAGCTCCGGGTCAGGCACCATCGAGAACTTCCGAGCCCGGCCGTGCGACACCAACCTATATCAATCCGTCCCTAAAGCATCCACAGAAAACCAAACGACCTTTTCATTGACTCGTTCGATAGCTGAATCTCATACATGCGTACACACATACCCTATACCTGGACCGCAACTCCAAATGCGTGACATGCCCTGCATACCAAACCCTAAATCCTACTGTACATGCCCCAACCAAATCCTACATGTCTGTTTAGGCTTTAGGGGTTCAGGGGTTTAGGGGTTCAGGGGTTCCGGGGTTTAGGGGTTCAGGGGTTCAGGGGTTCAGGGGTTTAGGGTTTAAGGGGGGGACATCGGAGCTTCTTTGCAGGGTCCCTTCCTGGCCTTCGCCCCGATGCCGCCGCTGGCGATCGCTGCTCTGCTGGCCTGGCCCAGGGGCCCGGCGGAGCCGCTTTGGAGGAAGACGGGAAACATGAAGATTAGCTTTCATAGTAAATACTAGCTGTAATGTTCCTGCAAGAGTAGGGGTTTTGAGCTTCACTTCCTTTGTGCGGGCGGTTTAATGGTATTGGGGCTTCACGGTTTAGTGTTGCAGGGCTTGAGGGTTGAAGGCCTCCGTCCTTCGGTCTTTTGTAGTTTTGTCTAGGGTTTGGGGTTGTGTCGGGCAGGGCTATGTAGCGGCCACATCTACACTCACTAGCGATGTGGTAGGTTGCAGTGGGCAACCTCCCGGTGTAAAGACAGAGGATTCTGTTTGGCTGTGGATGTCTGCCCAGGCTGATGAACCTGTCTGCACGTGCGCGTTTGGCAAGATGGACTCTTGTTGTTGCCGCCTTTGGGTCGCTCTTCATCTTTGCTGCCAAGGGCTCAGATGCCGTACCCGGCTTCCCAAAGGGAAGCATCACACCTGTTTTAGTTCGTCTGAGCTCTTAAGTGGAGGTCCACTTGTCTTTCAAGTTTCGCATCGCCGGAAGCGCCTCACTCAACCAATTGACCCTAACGGTACCATACATGGAGCCTGCATGCCTCATGCTTGAGTTCAAATGCCAGACGCCAACTACAACTAACACATGTCAGCCCGAATCTACAAACCAATTTAAATCCGAAGTAAAGGGGTGGCTCGAGCTATCCCAAACTGTAGCCGAAGCAGCTGCCATCATCTTCATTGCCGCCATGTCCTGACTTCCGTAACCGGAACGCAGGATCCAGGACCCCGACTTTGAAGCTTTGTATTGCTTGCCCCAAAAACCCTAAACCCTATTAACCCTATAAGCCCTAAACCTCGTCCAGAAACCCGAAGCCTGGAATTTTGGGTCCTGACTTGGCATTTCGACCGAGGCCTGGTCAGGCCGACTGCTGGAGGCACAGCTCTGTTGTCGTTGGTCGAATGTTGGGGCCTTGACAAGTAGAATAGGGTTTGTTGGGAGTATAGTATACTTTAATTATATTCAGGAACCCTCCAAAACCCTATTCTAACTATAAAGGCCCCCTGCATGAAGGCGCCTCTTTGCTCTTTGCTTTTGCCCTGTTACAGGTGCATGGGACCTGGACAAGCTGCAAGAACGTGGTCGATGAGTGCGCGGCCTTGGCCTCTCGGGGTGACTGCCGCAAGGAGAGCAAGCAGCCTGGCAGAAGTGTCGTGAGTCGGTCTTGGTCGCCGGTAAGCCTTCGGATGCTGTCGGTGCCTCTGCGAACACAGAGCCTGAGGTACTTCGACTACATGCTGCTTGCCTGCTTATGGAGGTCTAATGCTTTCTGCGTTTCGTTTCTTTTTGCGCCTGTGTCTGCACGTCTGCAGCGGAGGATGGCGAAGTGCCGGAAGGCCTGTCGTGCCTGCACGGATGTGAACTGGGGCCTCGCTGGAGATCTCAGCCTTGCCGTGCTGACGGTACTGGTGCTGCAGACGCTGCGCTTCGTGGGGGGCCTTAGACCGCTTAGAGGGATCCACTGTCCTTTTTGCTGGTTCGCGGTGGTTGGGTGGGCTTCCAGGCCTACTGCTTCTACCAGTCTGCGCGCCAGCTGCTCTTGGCAGATAGCCATTTGAGCTTCGGCGCAGACTGGTCTGGCATACTTATACGTCTCGTGTTCACTTGTGGGAGAGCTCTGAGCTCTTTTTAAGGACCTCCGATCCACCAGAGTTGTCCTTCCACGAGCTCGCAGAAGGGCCTGGGCCTGGCCGGCGTGGCTCTGTGCCCAAGGTTGCAAGAGGAACGAGGAACCTTGTGCTGAAGAGCTCGGGATACGACATGCGCGAGCTACATGCGAGACAGCTTAACTGAAATGCAACGTCTCGCAGTTATTCCTGCTGAGGTGCAATATGCGATCGACAGTCAGCTTGAGCTTGCAGAGCCGCTGTCAGCCGCCAGCCACACCACATCTGAGCTGAATCAGGCACATGTTGCTGCACGTGTACGTAGCCGGAGTGCAACATGGCTGAGTCCTTTCTTGCAGGAAGATGCTATGCCCATACGGGGTACTGCAGAGCCAGCAAGCGGCAAAAGTCTGGCCGGCTTATTTGCGGCCCGCCGAGAGATCACAGCAGTTTCGATTTTGCCTTTGGGTCACTTGGCTCGGCTGCATGTGCTTACTCAGGCAGCCCCCACAACAGTCAAGTCTTTCAAAGAGGAGCTTGTTGTTACATGCTTTGGCATCAGCTTGAAGTTGAGTCGCATCTCAGTGCTGTGTCTGCAGAGGAGGAAGGCGAGCGAGAGCCGCTGCAAGCGCTGGGTGGGCATAGCCCTGTCACTGCGGCACAACAGCTATCACCGGGATCTCTTCCTACGCTGTCGTCCGTGCGACTGCTGGAGCTCCCTCCTGAGCAGTCCTCTGTCAAGGAAGATGACGGTGAGGCAAGCTTTTTCGACTGTGAATCCCTAGCTGGAGACGGAGAGGACTGAGACGTCCAGGCTCCTTCGGTGAGTGTCTGGCCCGCGGACCCTGGTCTTGATCCCTGCGAGGGCACAGCGCAGTGGGCTTCCTGGCAATCTTTGCAAAGGGCCGTGGAGGATCGTGGAGGTTTCAGCGGACCTCAGCTGGCCGAAGATCGTGGAAGATGCCAATCAGAAGGCCGAGAGGGCCATGGACCGACGAAGATTTTCAAGGCAGGACAACGTGCTTCAGAAAGGCCCATTCGAGGAGGAAGAGGGGTGACAGACACAGCGGGGTGCAGATGTTGTCGCGGCGAGACGCAAAAGCCAGGTGTGGTGTGGCATGACACGTCGGCAGTTTGATCATGTTTGCTATTGCAGGCATCGGCGTCTGGATCGTGCTTCTTTTTCTTTCACCATCTTCGTTCCAAGCTGCGAATGTTCTGAGCCACAGGCCAGCGAGATGGGGCCGATCGAGCCCTCGCCGGGGAGCCAAGATAACGTGTTTCGTTGGAGTATTTCCCAGCCTCTGTTGCTGAAGGTCTGGCCAAGATGCCTGCGGCCGAAATCCATCGTAGACAGCAGATGTTGCTGGCGGGTCATCCGGGAGTTGCCGCACTCAGGCACTAGATGACTGGTACAGCGACCCCTGGGCATCACCAGGCCCTCCTCGTACCAGGATTCAAAGAACTCGTGTTTATCGTGATCATAGTAGTACCAGTTCTGGTAGTAGCTTTGTTGGAAGCACTATTGGGAGGCTGCGGATGTCTGGGATGGCCATGCCATGGGATGTTGCTAGCTCTTCGCAGGCATTGCCCGCAAGAGTTCCTCAAGCTCACGGCAGGGAGACAGGCGAGCAAGATCTGTTCAGATGCCTGGGGTGCGAAACACGGGTAGCACCAAAAGATTAGTCAGGATTCCTGTGTCCTGTCTCAGGTGGTTTGTGTGTCTGCAACCTGGACGGCTGGGTATCTACGATGCCTAAGCACCAGCTTCCTGGACTCGTTGTTGAGACGTGCATATGTCCAGAAGAAGCTCTAGCACCTAAGAGCAACTGTTGCCCTCATGCTGCAATGCTTATCTGTTTCAGACTGAAGCCTGCACACCTTACACAACAAAGCCCGACATTCTTGAAACTCCGGCCTTTGTTTCCCTTCTGCATTGCACAGCAACGACAGCACAGACCTTGATCCATTGATTGCGGCAGTGTGATCTCCATCCTGACATGTCTGATCAATCGCTTCGAGTTGTTTTGTAGACTTAACAACCCCGGGCTTGCGATCTGCAACAGAAAATCCTCAAATCCAACACCAAACCCTCAGCCTAAGTCCGAACGTCATCCTGACCCGAAACGACTAAACCTCCAACCGCAAATTCTGTGTGCCAGGCGCGGGCCCAGGAAGACTTCTGGAGGGCTGCGTGGGCCGGAGGTGCGAAGTAGAAGGAGTGGCTCTGGTAACATCTTAAGTGCCAGCACTGAGTCTCTAATTCTAGGCATCGCCATCCGCAAGTCTCCAGAAGTAGGAGAAGAACAAGCTTCAGGTCGAGACTTTCTGCTTGGAGCAGCTGGATGATGCACCCACAGAGGCATGGACTGGTCCGAGCTTCCCAGAGCTGCAACTGACGGAGTGTTGCATAAGTCGTTTTGAGAAAGTGGCTTGCGTCTCCGAGCAGTTATTCCACGCCTCTCGATACAGCACGCCCGATGCACGAACGGAGTCTGCTTGCAATAGATTCAACAGTAGATGTTGTGCTGCCATCAGCGGAGACAGTATCGCCGACTGGTGCTGAGACGAGACACACAAGCACAGATGAAAACAGAGCCCCTTACAAAAGAGAGATCCCCAAAACTGTGGGCCTTATGGATGCAAGGACTATGACCCACGCAATCCAGAGAAAACGAGCTTAGCAGAGGTCTGGTGAGGCCCGAGCAGCGAGCATGCCGCGGCGGCGCATGAATTTGTGTTCAGAAGGCTTCGTGTCGGATGATACCCAAGCCACACGACGGACAGGGTCAAGGAGAGCAAGGCGTATGGAGATACTGAGCTGCGTGTACGATTGAGCAAACCCGGTTAAATTCTTTAGGGTTTCCAGCATCCACTGTTCTGACAAAGCAAAAAACGACGGCGAGCTCTTCTCAGAGCAAGGACATGAATCACAAGTTTTCTTTGTGACCCTATGCAGTCCAAGCACCAAGCAATAGCCTGAACCTGCCATGCCTCGTTCTTCCGCATGAAGCCCGGAAAGGGTCAGAGCATGAGCGTGTTCACGTTTTGAAACTGCCTAACATGAGCTGAATCGGCAGAGCATGGAAAGACCAGGCACCACCATTCAGGCCCAGACATTGTAAGCACAAGCTCTTGGCCAAGCAACAATGCTGGTCGAGTTCGCAGGCATGCTACTTCTCCACCTGTGCGTTCATGATGGTCCACTGGGTTGCTATGAACACACATGAAGTATTGTTAATTACCGCGCCTGTTTGTCCACCACTGCGACAGGGAAAGATGAAGATGCGACTGCGCCTATCACCGTCACTTAGAGCTCTCTGGTTCTGACAGCAGGTGGCCGACGCCGCTCCGCTGGAGGCCAAAACTGTGCGGAGAAGAGCCGGGCAGCTCTTTGCAGCTACCCGGCCCGAGCTTGGAAACCACTCCTCAGCGGGACAGGATGTCTCAGATCCCGGCGGCGGACCCAGCGAGCCACAGTGGCAGTATGGAAGGCCGGCTTGGACAAGTGTGCAAAGCAAATCTATTCACTACACATACTTCGCTTGTGTAGAGCTGTGAAGTGCAAACAGAACAGATGGTGTGAAACACGACGGGACCCATCCTCTTTGCAGCAGTACGCAAGGCGTCAGCTGCCTGTGTTCTCCGCATGGTGTTGGCATGTCGGACCCGGAGGTGTGTCGCGCTGAAGCTGGTGGCGCACAGCCCGCACGGCAACAGCGCACCTCGGCGTGTTTCGGTCTTCACCAGTCCTGCGAGAATCATTGTCGCTGAGTAGAACATGAATCCGCGCATTCCTCGGGGCCTGATGTGTAGATGAGGCATTCGAGCAGCTCCTTCCGGTGCTTCTCACGGTGTTCCAGGTGAGCGATGATGAAAGGCCCACGCTTTGCGAGTGTTATGCGGCTTTAGCGCACCTCAGTGTTGGTCGGAAGGAAGAGCTCCTTTCTAGCGAGACGGAGGCAACAAGGAAGCTCGTGGTGGACGGGCCCTGAAGACTGTGTTGCCTCTGCTCTTGAAAGCAATGTCTCCACCATGTGTTCTCGGTCTACTCCACTCGAGGTCCCAGGTCTTGCGATGCACAGCGGACAAACCGAGCACCTTGGCAGACTTCACAGATGGCGACTCTGCAAAGCTAACGAACGCAGACTTATTGCGCACCCAGGTTCGGAAGAGCGCGATGCTCTGACAAGATAGCTTGTTTCAGTGTTTCACGGCGCCAAAAGGAACCAGGAGAGATGTTGTTCGTTGCATTGCGGATTTATGTGCATCGTTGGCGGCGTGTTTACCCTGATGTCATGACGAATATTCATTGATCGACTGCCTGCATTATCGCCGCTTCGAAGGCACAATTTTGGATGGAGACCTGGGCATATGGGAGGGTTACATAGGGGGCGGGTCTTCGTGGCCGTGCAACACTCTCTTGCAACAGCGTCGCGCGAGCCTGAGCAGATCTCGAAAGGGATTGTGTTTTTGTTGTATGACTCCGTTCCTACGCAGGTGCTGGTATGGTGAGAAAGACAAACTATGACTACGATGACAGGACTCCCGGGTTAGGGAGGCCTGTGCAGGTTAAGCTCGTGCCCAGAAGCCCAAACAGGAGTGATGACGAGGATTTTCAAATCGGTGACGAAGTGGAGATCCACGGTTTGCAAGGCGCCAGTTGCGCATGTCTTCCAAGTTACCTGGATTAGCGTGGGTCAGAGACTCCGAATGGCGAAATGTTTTGTCTCGTGATCTCAGAATTAGAGCTTTTGTAACAACACGGCGAGTTTCCGTGTAGATGCCTGAAGAGTTTGTGCATGTCTGGCCTCAACCAAAACCCCGAAGATCACGAGCCCTGGCTGCCCAGCTTGCCAGGTGCCAAAGAATTAAATGGTCGGACAGGGCGAATTGTGGCCTATGTCGAAGAGACCCAGCGGTAGGCGCCTTGGAACATCACGGCGACGTAGCTGATGATGATGGCAACAGATATGCAATCCACAACTCTCAACAAACTTCGCGGTGGCTATAGCGAGAACATGTAAGAGCAATGGCCATGGCGGCCTCAGATCGCAAGCAAGTAGCGAAGGGATGCTACCTCCTGTTTCTAATCAAGCATCAGTGACACTGGCTCACCCTAAAGGGGTAGGTGCTGGCCCAACAAGTTGCAGGTATGTATCGTGGCACCGAGGGGGGCCTGTGCGTGGGAAGGCCGGACCCCATAACAGGTGGGCATGGCCCACCCCATGTCAAGGCCAAGCATGCTTTAGGCATGCGCAGGCCTGCCCGCAACTTTTGAGGCTGTGATCAACCATGTCTGAAAAAGTCGAAAGCCCCGAGCACGCACAAACGTGGTCGGCACAACTCCCCGTTCTCGCAAGACGCCCCCATGGCGCCACCGGCAGACCCGGCCGCTCCCTCAGGCGGAGCATTCGGACAGGCGGACCCAATGAATGGCAACAGCAACGGCAACAGGAATGGCAGCAGCAACGGCAAATAGCAACAGCAGCAACAACAGCTACGACGACGGTTGCTACGAGTACTTCCCACGCCTCCTCCCAACTACGCCTGCACCATCCGGGCTGGGCAGTGGCAGCTTCATTCTGCAAAGGCTCACTTTCCTTGACTGTGACGACGGCTGAGAGGCTCAGGCCCCAAAACTGCGACAGCAGCTGGAGTTGCAAACTCTACAGGGAAGACATTTACTGCCAAGAAAGTGCCGTAAATACTGCGTGCCGCGCAGTAGCTGCTAAGAAAGTTTTACCACCCGCAAACCGGAAGCGCAAAACGTCATAAAGACCAAGAGCCAAAATGAGGGGCTCGCCAACGCCCCACCCCCATGCCCCCAGCCCCTCACACCCCTCCGAAATCCCAAGCTTGAGTCTGAAAAGTCATGAGACAACAAAAACTGGTGGGACAATAGGAAACGGTTGTAACACCGATTCAAATGGGTGTGCTGGTAAGAAGGTGTAGAGCAAGCGTAGTTGGTAGAGGGGGGGCTTGCCTGTACAGTACTCCTGCTTGCCGCTTATCGCTTCGCCACTCCTGCCAGTCTTGCACAAAAACTCATTCAAGAACCATCTTCATCCTCATCATCACTGTCATCACCATCCCCATCATGAAGAGTAGGGCGAGGAACAATCTCACCGGGGTTTAGGACCTTAGGATTTCAGGATGCAACTCGGCCTCAGGTTTCAAGTATATAAGGGTTCCAGTGACAGTGTCCCGCCTGTCGAGTGTCTTCAGAGGTTTGGAGTGAAGTTAGACGGCGAGCTGGAGAACAAGGCAGCAGCGGCCCTGGCTTTCTTACCGAGTTCTGGGCAGAGGGCTTGGCTTACAGGCCCTTCCTCGCCTGGGCGTTCATTACCGGAGACAAAGCCATGACGTCCGAAGACGGATGCGAGATACGCAGACTCGGATCTGAGTCAGACAACGCCGAGGTGCGCCCTGTGAACCTCCGCCGGCTAGACGAGGCCGGGACAAGCCATGCGACGAGACCTGACTCCGACATCTCTGACTCAGATATGATTGCTTCTTCTTAAGCAGTGTTCAGTCAACTTTTGCTGCTCCCAAGAAGCGCCAAGCCCAAACAAGTTCTTATGCATTTCCATTGCAGGAGAACGGCGCCTCCGAACGAGCGCTGCTGGAAGCACAGCTGGCGCAGGCGGACGGAGCATGCGATTGTTAGATGTCATGACTACCGCCACAGTATCACGATGGTTAGTTAGTATAGGAACGTTCTATTGTCATTTCTAACAGTCGTAGTCGTGGCGGTGACGGTAGTAGTAGTCGTTGTCGTCGTCGTATGTCGTCGTCGTGGTTGTCTTTGTAGCGGCAGCAGCAGCACAAGGAATATCAGCAGTAGACTACGACTACGACGACGTTCCCTGATTCACGGAGAGCTCAGCGCTGCAGGTGGTCGAGCAGCTCAAGGCCGCGGAGGAGAGCGGCGAGGCTTGGAAGCTTCTTCCTTTCTTCACTCGGCGCTTTGCAACCTAGATAACTTTGCCCGAGATGGGTTTGGTGGCTATTGTTGGGGCAGCTGATCTCGTGCGGCTTGAGTTCGGATGGCGATTTGGGCTGCAATTGAGGAGCATCTCGAACCACAAAAGCAGTTATTGGTAAGAATGGTGGCACCAACAAAGCTAACATCAACGACCTCAGGATTTTGAAACCAGAACAACACTAACAACAAGAGTAGCAATAGCAATTCCAGCAACACTACGACAGTGGCACTAACAGTAACAATGTTATTGACATGATTGAAATTGCTTGTATTCGTTCCAAAACGGTAATCATAGTAGTTGTCATGCCAGTAGTGGGAATTACATTTCAGCACGGAGTTGCATCGACCACACTCGCAGCGGAAATCGTACTCATCAGCATATTGTGGTTCTAAGCTGCAGGGTTCTTGCAAACGTCCTCAATCGTCTTAGCAACTCCATGCACCCAACTTGTAGCGATGCCGCGTTTAGTTCGTTCGACTTGTTGTTTTGCATGCATGTAGGCTTCAGGGTTTACGGCTTTGACCTCTGCTATGCCTGAGGACAAAAGCCTGTACCAGCGGATGCTGGTGCAGCTCCGAGCTTCGATCTCCACCTGCGTAGCACCAGTTCTGTTGACTCTTCAGGGTGAAGCCTTGTGGCCATTTGCATCACTGCATGCTTTTGATGACTCTGGAAACCCGGTGGGTGACTCTCTAGGTCTAGGTTTCGATCTTGAAAATGGTATGGTATGACTCTAGACGTCAGACCTGCCGAAAGCCGTCTCATTCCTTAAGTCTTGGGGTCGCGCTTCCTTTCCGGTGTTCTGTTTCCGGGTGCTGTGTGTCCTAGTCAAGTCGGCTCAGATGTTATACTCATGATGGCTTGATTTTTTTTGGGTACCGTGCGTGAACGGATGTGTTTGTGTATGTACGCAACGGACCCGCCGAAGCCACGGCTCGAGCGGGACATCCGGTTCTGCAGTTAAGCGAGGCATGCCCTTTGGCATTTTGGCCTGCGGTCTTTCGGGTTCTGGCACCTCCTCCTGGGCATTGCGGTTCCTGAGTGTCCTTCGCCAGTGCACAGCGGACACGTGTCGCCTTTGTCCGGGCCGTAACTTGGATTTCACCCCGGCCAATCTTACCGGTTCCGCTGACCGGCCCATCATGGCTGGGCCGCTTAAGCGTGAAAAATGGTTCTCTGGCTCCGCGGCCTCCTCTTGAAGCACTGGCGTCTGCATTCCCAGGCGCCTCCGCCCCCTGCCTTCGCTCTGGTGGCAGCGCATTCACCGAAGTGCACGCTGCTGGCGTGGGCTCGCCAATTGGGTTCCGACTCCGAGCTGCGGCGTATCCAAGGCCACCACAGGGCCAACGGCGCTGACAAGTCGGTTGGTCTTTATTCCTGACCCTCTGCCTGATTTTCCGGCCTCTCTCCCGGGCCCATCGTCGGTGCCGGACAACTTTCTTCTTTCGCCCGACTGCCTGCCGGAGGCTTCCCCGCTTCCGGTGCCCGCCTCTCCTGCCCCAGTCGCCCAGCCTCCGCCTCCGGTGTCGGATGAGGACTTTGGCTCGCTCTCATCCGAATCAACTGACTCTGACACCGCCGGCGACGAGGTACTGGAGCCGCTGGCTGCCACCGCGGAGACTTCTTCCGCGCTCGCTGCTGCCCCGCCTTCGGCGCACCTGGAGGGAAGAGGCTTCCTATGGAATGCTCGCAGCAACGTTGTACACGTGGCTGTGGCGACGCCCCCGGGTGCTCTTCGCGCAAGGTCTTTCCTCACCGAGTCCGGGGAGGAGCTTTGGCTGCGGCCCGTCTGTGGGGCCTGCACGTCTCAGCTGCACGCGGACAGCTGGTTCCCGGCAGTGCCAGAGGGGTCTGTCCTCTGCCTCCGGTCCAGCTGTCTCCACCCGCTTGGACTTGTGACGCGCTGCCGGGAACCGTTCAAAATGCGTCGTTCGCCGTGCCGTCTCTTGCTCGCTCGCTCTCTGTCTCTCTCTCGCAGCTTTCTGCCGCAGCCGTTTCGGTTCCGTCGTCTCTCGTCTTTGTCCCACCCCTCGCGCCATGTCGTCTCAGGACAAGATCGAGGACGCCTGTGGAGGCGACGGGTGCCCAGGCGTCGGATACTCTAACCGGCCCTGGGTCGTCCCCGGCTCGGGGGAGCCGGTGCTGTCACTTCCGTGTCTGGGTCGGCGGACACGGTCTCAGCACCTCAGGAGGTCTGGGCCACCCCGACATCTTCTGATCCGCTGGTCACTCCCTGGCGGTTCGGGCTCCTCCTGGAGCAACGACTCCTCGGATCGCCAGCGTCATGATGATGCCGAGGCTGCCGGGGGCGCTACGGGCTCACGGGCCACCCGTCATCCTCACGATGGGGGGGCCGCATGCGCTCTGGGTGAAGAATCCTTCGGCCTCGGATGGTCAGCTGCTCGACGCTCTGACCTTTTACTCGCCCGAGCTCCGTCGCCGCCTCTTCTTCCTTCTGTTCGGGCCCCGCCTGTGTTTCACCCCCACATGCAGGCCTATCTTGGGGCTCCCCCAGGTCCCCCGCCTGCACCTGCGCCTGTGCCGATCGCCACTTCCGGGCGCAGCCGTGGCATGGGGCTAGACGCCCTGACGCCTCCGCTCCTGCCTCTAACCCACCACAGGAGTTTTGTCTCCGTGCCTGCATTAATCCGGGTTGTGACCGCCTCTGTGGCCGTCCCCTCCGGGGGCGTGGGCATCGAAATCATGCCTGCGCGCGGTGTCACAACCAGCTGGGATTCTGACTCAGTTTTGTTCCGCGGCTCGGGAAAATACTCGGCACCTTGCGCCTGCTCCGCAGCCGTTTCGGTTCTTCCCTCCTGTCCGCTGCTCATGGCCATCCGTCCTCGTCTCGACGATCCGGCTGCTCTGACAGCGCTCTTGGACCAGCTCGGCGCGCCGGCCGCAGTCCGTTCTGCGCTGGCCGCCAAGGGGTTCTCCTCACTCAGGCGACCCTGCCCAGATTAATTAAGCTCTTTTTGAAGTCTCTGGGTCGAGGCGGGGCGCCCGGCCCGGGAGAAGCTCCCGGAGTCGGGCAAGGCCAGGTGGGCCGCCGACGGCAACGCTTCCGAGGGGCCATGATGCACGATGCCGCCGGCAAGCTCCACATCATACCGGCGGACGTCAAGGAGAAGCTCCACCACCTGCCGCGGGACGGGTGGCCGGCCCACGCGCCGCCAACATTCACGGCCCTCCTTGACGCGGCCTCCTTCTCCGTGATCCAGTCGGGCAGAGGACTGGCGACGCTCCGGCCACAACGCCACGGTGCGTGCACACGACGTGCCGACGCACCACTTCGTCGACGACTTCTCAACAGGACCGCCGATGCACTCGAGGCAGTCCAGAGAATCTTACTTTGGATCATCTCCGGCCACTTCGTCGACGACTTCAACGGCGTCGACACGGACGACGTGGCGGACTCGGCGTTCTATAGGGCATGGCCCACTTCTTGGAGCTGTTGGGCTTGCAGACCAGGCACAGCCGCCGGCGCCGTCCCAGGTAGTGCAGGGAGTCCATGCATGGTTACCGTCGGATCGGAGGGCGTCTCCCTCCAGCCGACGCCGAGGCGCCTGGAGAAGATCATCGCGAGCATGCAGACGGCCCTCGACGAAGACGACCCTGGCGGTGGGGTCCGGATGGACTCGTGTTCGAACACCGACGCAGTCAATCCTCAAGGTCCTGGCGAGGGCCGTCGCCGACCTCCAGTTTGCGACCCAGGAGGCCGCCGACGAGCTGACCAACCTGGCGATCTGAGGCGGCTGAGCCGGCGCAGGGTGGCATAGGGGAGCGCCGGGCGGGTAGCTGAAGGCGGCCCCCCGGCGCCGGCTAGCCTAGCACTGGCGAAGGCGACGGACCCGGCGCGAATTCGCTTTCATACCATCCAAAAGAAGGGTTCGTCCGTCGTAGCCTTTTGTGAGTTCCGTCGGGGATGCCGGTTGTCGTGTAGCACATCTCTGTGCGTAGGGACAACCGTCGATCCGACGCAAATGCCGCAGCTGCTTTCTGGCTTTGCGTCTTCCCCGACATATTTCAGCACCCACCCTCTCCACCCGACGAGACCAAAATTTTGATTGCAGAGACTATCGGGTCGTCGCTCGCTGGCGGGCAGCGGGCCGAGGGGTAGCTCAAGGCGCCCCCCCGGCGCCGGCTAGCCTAGCACTGGCGAAGGCGACGGACCCGGCGCGAATGCGCTTTCATATCATCCAGTCTTTTGTGAGTTCCGTCGGGGATGCCGGTTGTCTGGGCGTGGCACGCGATCTCATTCTATCAGCCTTTGCTCGGATGAGGCTGAGCTCATCCGGAAACTCAAAGACATCGACGAGATGACTGAGGTGAGATTGCCAGTGCAGATATGTTTTTTGCACAGAGATTTCCGTTTTGGGAGCAAAAACCCCCGCGACAGATCTGTTCGAGCCATACTTGTAGGCACGCGCAAAGCAGCGGGCCGCAGCGGCGGCCAGCCAGTGCCCCAGGCTATACTGGCTCCTGGCGAATCAACATACTGAGCAATGTCTAGCGCGCTGGCGCCAATAATGCTTGCCTGCGAAATATCTCTTGTTGTCTGGGTTGTGGCTAACCCCTTGTCCATCTCCTGGCGCCACCGGCTAAGATGCTGCAGCCGCAGCGGCAGAGGAGGCGGCGGAGAGGGCGAAAAAAACCCAGGAGGAACGGCCGGTGCTCGGCCCAAAACCTCCAGGCACCAGTGAAGTTTGCCAGACCTCCTTTTCGTGATATTGAGTAGCCAGCACCATTACACTCGTGGTGTTGGTCGTTGACGTTATCGTGGTTGTTGCTTCAACTGTTGCAGCTGTTGTTCTCTTTATGGTCATTTTTCTTGTGACTGCTGCAGCTGTCGCTTTGTTACCGACATCGTTACTGCTGTTGTTTTACTTTCTGTTGCTGCTACGAGCTCGTGTACCACGAGTACAGCAAGTATGACTAATATCACTACTAGTGTTAATGGTCCTAGGCTTGATTTGTTGATCTTTTAAAAACTGCTGCTACAGCTGCTGCTGCTGCTGCTACAGCGACGACCACGACTGCGCTTACTATCACGGCCACTATCAATAGTAGTACTTGTACCAATGCTTACAGTGTTATGCTTCTTAGCTCTCTTCTTCACAGCTGTGATTGTTCTCATCGGCACTGTTGTTTTCCCATGAATCACGATAGTCCGTGATGATGCTGATGATGAAGGCGGTGATGATGTCTGATGATGATGATGGAGTTGAGAGAGTTCTTGATGAGAATGATGGCTCTTGCAAATTTATTGCATCGTCGCTTCTGATTATTTCTCATGTTGGGAAGCGGCACAGAGGATTCTTCAGTGTCGAAGCTCTGATCCTCAGCTAAGGAATTATGGTAACTTCAATTTAATTCCTTAACAAGAACCCTTAAAGGATCCCTAAAGGATCTTTTATAGCACCCCTAAAAGGAATCCTTGTGCCCTGTGCCAGGTGCCTCGAAGGCTCCGGAGGGCCTCAGACCGCCGCCCCTGCCAAGGGAGCGCCTGTTACTCCGACACTTTTGGGTTCTTGTTAAAGGGATCTTGAATTAAGTTACCATAATAGGGATAGAGGGTTTTTACAAAAACCCTCTATGTTAAGGGATTTTAAATTAAGTTACCATAATAGGGATCTATAGTAAATAATAGGGTTTCCTTATTATGGTAACTTATGCTAAATCCCTTAACTTCAAGAACCCAGCATTGCCCTCGGATCTGTACGTTCTTTGCTTCTCCGTTGGGCATTGTATGCTGTTGACAGTGCAGGAGCAGCATCACCCACTGCCGCCAAAGCAGCAGAGGCAACATCCACGTTCCAGCTGTGAATGCTCCTAAGCTGTAGATGCCAGATGCGAAGGGTATGGGCTCGTAACTGGTACATGCAACCTGTGCAGGGAAAAGGTGGTCAGCGATGCCAAGGCGAAAGCAAGCCCTGTTGCTCTGTACTGTCTTGACCTTCCGATGCAAGCTCCCACGGTCGCGCCACAGAGCACCCAACCGCCCGCCCCGCGCAGCTCGAGCTGCGACCGCCCGCTCCACGTCCGGGACCGCCTCCGGTGCTGCCGCAGAGGCAGCTGCAAGCGACATAACGGGGTTTGGGAGTGTTTCGGGTTTGCGTGACATGGGCGTGGCACATGGGTGAACAAGAGTTTCACATCGTCACATATCGAATTCGACCTCCCGAGACTCAGTCTAAGCGGAGAGGCTTGCTGTTTCCGAGCTCTCTTTCATGCGCACAGCCGGACTTCCAGACGGAGTGGTGACACAGCTTTCGCAGTTGCCTGCAGGTCAGTCGGGAAGCTGATCCCGCCCAAACCGAGCAAGCCCATGTGCTCACGGCAGTGTTAGGGGTCTTTGCCATTGCGTTGAGTTCCATAGAAGCCTGCCTTCCCACGTTTGGTCAACCTGGGTCTGCTTTCAACGCTTCGCCGCAGAGGTACACAGATGAGCATGAGTACCCGGACCCGACCAGGGCATTTCAAGCCGGAAGGCAAGCCAAGTTTGCTCCTGACGGCTGGGGAAGTCTTTGCGTAGGCCCAGGATTCGACGAGCAATAGCTCAGGCGTGTCTTTTGCGAGTCGACGTCGGTAACTGCAAAACTTTTCAGACCCCCTCGCTGCTGACAGGGTCTTCGCGGGCTCAATTCTTTGTGGCATCATAGCTTCACAGGCACGGTCTGCAACGGGGGGTCGGAGGCGGAGGGCTAGCAAATTTTCGTTCGTATTTCGAGAATTTGGATGAGATGGTGTGCTGGATACAGTTTGCAAAGGAACCCGTCTTTGGGCCTTGTAAGCAGCACATCATACTCGAGCCCCGGGGCAGCTGGCTGACGAGAAGCTGAGAGACAGACGTCTCTTAAGTGCCAGCAAGCAACGTTGACAGAGCTGACAGAGCTAGTGCTGTGAACAACACATTAGATCCACATGATCCCTATTGTAAGGACGCGAAGCATCACAGTAAGTAGTAGTTACAGTGGCGATGCTAACGGCGTTTTCATGTCCATTTGGCATGACAATGCCGACAGTGCTGGTGGCAGCGACACTGCTTACAAATTGTCGGATACATACGTGTGTGTGTGTGTGTGTTTGTGTGTGTTTGTGTGTGTGTGTGCGTGCATATGTATATATATATATATATACAAAAATATATGCAGAACGCCAACGGTAAAAAACAATGGTTGTACTGCAGCTAGAAACAATGGCAGGCACGGTGACAACGGCGCCCATGACAATCGTTTTGGTAATCAGAATTCTTCGAGAATCCTCGTGCAGGTGACAGTTTGTGGTTACACACAGCAATGGAAAACAGTGAAACCTGTAGTGATAAAAATCCGGCTAAAGTGTAGAGAGACAGCTTGCCGGTTGCGTAACTAGCGGCCAGAACAGCTGTCCCTCGGACAGGCTGATTTATTTCCTGCAACCTGGTTTGTTTGGACATTCCTTACAGCCGCCGCCTCATTCTTTGAGGATCTGGGCTTGTGCGCAGATTGCGAAACATGTCTTGATTTCCGTCCGTCTCAAAGATTCTTGTCACCACTGCAGTGCCTGCTGTGGATTTTCCTTCTTTGCCTCGCTGTATGCTGAACAGCAGTATGTTCGATATAACTATCGGCGCATCGCAGGTGGTAGCGCTACCCTCTTGCCTCCCGGACTTGAGCTTGCTGTCGAGCCTCGTTCGTGGCTCTTGCGCTATTCCAGTCAATTTCCGGTGGTCATTTTAGTGTCCTTTTCTGAACTTGCTCATCATTGCCATCCTGAGCACCGTTAACACTGCTCTGTACTCTAGGGGTATCGACCTGTCAAGCCACCAGGCCACATCATTCCATGGAATCGAGCACTGCACAAATTTCATCTGTCACTGCCGGACATGCTCATATTCTGTGCTTCGTCACATCAGCTGGCATCGGAAGTGCTGTTGTCACTTGACAGGCGGTTGCTGATAGTTGTGTACACAGTAATGAGGTCAGAACATGGTTTTCCTAATGCTGCTGCTACTGTTTATGATGGTAGTAATGATGATGATGATGATGAAAAATTGCGATGTCTAAGAAGAGGACGAGGAATTTCATGATGATGACAAGAATAGTGGTGGGGAAACGACGTGCCCATGATTGTCCTCCTGTAGCAGTGGCTTTTCATACAATGTTTCGTATGATTTTTGCTGGCATGACGACGCTGTGGACGGCCGCTGGCTACCGACTGCTTTTTCCTTTCGGCACTGCGTGTCTGCTGTGAAGTTCTTTGCTCTTTGTGTCATATTTGGTTCATGCTTACGAAGCAACACGGCATCGCCACTATACTGTATTTATGTGAAGCTGTAAAACACTGTTGCCTCTGCTGCTGATTGCTCTAGCTTGTGCTTCGGGGTTGCCGTTATGAAAACTTCGCTTTTTCCTTTGCGGCTGTGAAGCACCACTTTGGGGCTTTTTCATTGGGAAGGATGATCTTCGCCGTTTTCCCGTCGTTGTCCAACTTGGTGTCCCAAACCGCTGTCTGAGGTCCACCTTGTCGGGGTGGCCTTCCTTACCGATTATGCCGGCCAAAGTGGGCTCGTGGCTCTTTGTGCAACCTTCGGGCCGGGGGCTCAGGCAATGCCTGAAGGCATGCCCCTGGGGATGACCGGACAACTCGCTGTAAGCCTTTTCCACAGGCTGCTGCCGGCTGGTGATGTGAACCATAGACGCTAAACTGTCATTCACTTCGTGCCGTGCAGACAACAAAGACTAAAGAGTCGAGGGGGTTTAAGCTTTCAACAAACGTTGATTGACACCACGACGGTCTTTGAGACGCAAGGCAAAACAACTACTCGCACGGCCTTCTGAGGGAGTCCATGCAACCGCTCCCTTTTGACTCCGTTCTTCCGGTGCCCAGGCTCCATGCTGGCTTCGCGCTCAGCGAGTTTGCCCTCTGGACCCTCCGTGGTCGACTTGGGGCTGCCCCGAAGTCTAAATCTCGAACCTCCCAAACCCTGAGCCCTAAACCAAGCTGATCCGCAGGATGCTCGGCCTGGATGGTTCCGATTCAGTCGGCCCCTGGTCGGTCTTGGTTTTCTTTTGTTGCATCTTGGCCAGAGGAGCAGGGGATGAGGTTCTCAGCCAAGTGCAGCTCGAAGATGTGAGTTTCACGACAATCGAGGCATATTGTATTTTCACGCGCTGTGCTCAGACGGCGTGGGTCGCATGTTCCAAGTCTCAGGTCATTTAAATCATGTTGCCATGCACGTCACTTTGCGATGTGCTTCTTGATGGTTGAATGCGCTTGCCGCACTTGAGTCCTTCTGGATGGAATCCACGGTGCTGCCGCCAGATTACATCACCAGTGCCCTCACAGCATCAGATTTTGCGCTGAGGGCAGATGTTTCAACATGCCTCCCAAGAAGCTTGCTGCGCAGCAATTTGGGAGGCATTTCGCTGTTTTTCCCGATGTTTCCCGCGTGCGGCACTTACAGTTCATCCCATCTGCAGCAGCCACACGGAGCACCTACTGCACTTGACAGCTGTGGCGAACAAATGTAGGTGACGTGAAGGATCTTGAGGTCGAGCATTGATCATCTGGGTGGCACTTTGGGAAATGGTTCCTATAGAAGTACCTATTCCTTACTACTTTTAAGGGCCTCGAAACTACAACCCAACCATGTTGCCCGTGAAACTCAATCATCAGTTTGGCCGTGTGCTGCTCCCAGGTTTAACGCGGCCGTTGCATGTAGTTGCCTTGAGCTCTTCCTTGAATGGAGGCTCGTTGGCGCACCAGATCGAAAACTTTAATAACTTGTAACAGTTCGTTTCGCCTTCGTGCGAGAGAGGCGAGTCTACAGAACCTGCATGCCTGCATCGGATGAAGTTCTGGAGTCATGCAGTGCTGTCCTAGCGATGTGCATGAATGACAACTTGCGAAGAATGCAAGTGTGTTCCCTCCGCTTATCCGACACTGTGCCCCAGATGGTTTCCAGACTACAAGCTCTGGCCATCCTTCGCCGTGCTTGGAGCCACTTGTTCTGCAAGTTAAGACGGACTGGTCCTGGTTCACAGGACACAGTTCCCTGACGTGAACGGGTTCGATAGGGCGAAGCACACCTGGCACCTTCCGGCAATTCTGCCGCTCCTGTGCGCAACGCGCATTTGCCACTAAACTCGCATTCCCGGTGCATGGGGCGACGTCGCATTCGGCGTAAAATCCAATAATTTGCCGCTCCCGAGCTTGATGAATCAGCTCTCTCCTCCGCGCCGTGCGCACTGCGAGGTGCTTTCGGTGGAAATCGTGCTCGCCAGTCCCGCGATCATTTTGTCTTCCCAATGACTCGAAGTCTTTAGACATGGCAGGATCAGGCCCTTCGGCCGCTCGGGGCTCGTCAGCGTGGTCCCGAAATCCTGGCGACCGAACGGGGTTCGGGAGTCTTCAAAAGTCGCAGTCGTACTTTCATCATAGAGCTGCGCCCATTTGGGGGTGCGACACGTCTTCCTGATGCAGTCCGGAAACTGTGCTTCCGGTGGTGCGCATTTTAATCTGCTGGGGTGGCCTTGGGATTCTTGAGGGTGCCGGCACAACAGAATGTGACATGGCAGTACAAGAGAGTTTGCTGATGTATGTGGGTGTGCATATGTATGTATGCATACATGGATGTATGTTTGTACGTACCCTTTGTAGACCTCGATTTCGAGGTTTTTGTGTATAAACATAGCGGAGAAATAGCCAGAGATAATCATGACTCGGCGGCCCGAGGCTGCGATGTGTGCTGCCGGCCAGGCTCGGTGTGGCAAATCTTCACAGCATTCGTGTGGCTATGATCATAGGGACCCTTATCTAAGGAAGTATAGTCCCCTACAAGTGCCCCCCTCCCGCCTACCGGTCCCTATGATATGAGTCTGTCGTGCATGATCAATACGAACGGCTTGGACATGGAAGAGATCATCTGTTGACGATGATGAAAGCATGCAGCAGATCATGGCATCAAGACCATGAGTGGTTGGGCCACGGGGTGGGATGAGTTCGAACATTGATGGTTGTCTGGCGATGTCTCATGAACGCCAAGAACAAGCCGCAGATTGAATTGAAAGTAGGTTTTGGGAACTTTAGGAAAGGGGAAGGTGCTCGAAAATGGCGAAGGAGAAATGTGAAGATCATGGGTAGTGGCTGTGCTTGTTGAAATATGATTAGAGTCCAATGTAACGACGCACTCTTTCGCTTTCCCAAGAATCTTGTGTTACATCTTTCGGACCCATTAGGACTCAATTGGAAGATGTTGAGCAGTGCTCATAAATTGTAAGAGAGCTTTTCCGGTACACCTACAGCCGGGATGGGCAGGGTCTGTAGAGATGATCTTTCTCTTTGCCCGCTCGGAGCTGTGGTAAGAGCATCCGTGCCGGAACGGCATCATATGTCGGGCAAAAGATGTGGCTGGCGATCTGATGAAGGCATTTAGATGAATACTGCCAGCGCCCTGCGGCGACTCGAGTAGGCCTAGGCGCTTGCATAGCAGATTGCAGATGGCGCAGTGGTTTCGCTGCCGTTGTCGAGGCGCTGATTGCGATCGCCTCGCGCACCGCCGACCGCAACTACTGGGCTAGTTGTCACCAGCTCAGCCTCTGGAGCTTGTGCGATCCTTCAGGGTTGTCATATGTTGATGGCTTCGACTTGACACGAACAGAACTCAGAATCGCGGCGTGTTTTCTTCTACACGTGGCACTCCACGACATTGACGACTAGATCCGTGTCGGCTGTAGTTGCTGCTAGTGCCACTGCCTCTACTACAAAGACGGCCTCAGGTCCTCGTCCTCATTTTCCTCCTGATTCTTCTGATGATCAAAGTCTCTTTCTCCTCAGTATCGTCGCATGTAGCCACTGCACGTTTTTGTCGCCATGGCCACAATCGCCATAACATGCCACGGCCATCATCATCACCGTCACCTTCGTCGTTATCCTTTGTGCAACTTGAATTTAGGTTGATTTCGATGTTAGGGTAAGTTGCTCGCTGCTGGCCACGAATGCGTGGCTTGTGGTTTGGATGTGAGCGGTTTTCAATTCCAGAGAGAGCCCTGTGTGATATTTGTATGGAAAGCTTTGCGAGCTAGGGTGAGGCTTCCCTGACTTATGGGCAGTTGAAGATGATGAGAAGTTCTTGTTCATGCAGAGCCACGTACCACGAGTCGTGAGGTCGCAACATGCCGGAAGAGGTCCGACGAAGCGTGCAGTTGCTGGGTCAACGAACACAGCCTCGTAGTCCATGGAGTCCATGGGCTTGTTGCAGGAGGAGAGACCAGAAGACTTCGTGGGCTTGGAGATCCCAGATCGACGAATAGTTCAGGCCTCCTGCTGGCCTGCCTTGAGCCTGTCTTGTTTTGCTGATGATGGTAGTGGCAAGTTGCAGCACTGAGTCCTTCCATTCGACATTCACCTCTGCATTCTGTGCAAACTTGCCAGGAGGGAGTCTACCAGTACGAGAGACACCCGGCCTACCTGGGCGCAATGCTCTGGGGCCTTGGCATCCAGGCCTCGCGCTATCTTAGTTTTGGTAGTGTGACCATGACATGATGACGATGACGACCATGGATGTGATTCTAGCTGCTAGTGTGGGGGTGCTGACGAAGACAGCCGTGAATCTGCCGTCGGCGACCATGCTTGGGCTTAGACCAGCTCGTCGTCATCGTCACCAACATCTCCAACATCTGATAGTACAATCATGATCATCGCTACATCATCACCATCATTATTGCTATCATCATCATCATCATCAGCAATATATCTCAACAGTAAGACGCAGCCAGTAGTCAACATGGGTACTGTAGCTGATGTCGCCACCAAAGACATGCCACGTGCTACTGCTATTGCGCAGAGTAATGGGAAGGAGGGTTAGCATGATTCCAGTGGCAAAACAAGCAACGGTCATGAGTCGCGAGAACGCTGATCTGGACCACGGCTGTGTTAAGGAACCAGAATCACGAGAGTTCCGCCCCAAGAGATTGAGTGTAAGGCCCAGCTTTGCTCATCAGCCTTATAGGGTGTGTGTGGGTATAAAACCCGGTCTGCAGGAGTTACCCCTGGCTCTTACAGGGTCTGGGCTGGTAGCTGCCACTCCCGCCAGACCAAAGCTCGCCGATTTGCCTATCATCTCAAGTTTATGTCGTGCAGTCTTCAGATCTAAACGTAGCTCTAGGCCTAGGCACCATGCGCAGAGGAAGAGTAGTAGGACCACTTCCCTCACTGTGCGGGCAGGGACTGTCATGCAGAAGGTATCGACGACGAGCGCGATGACGGCGAGGACGATGACGACAGCGAGAAGGAGAAGGACGACGACGACGACACGACAACAAGCAACGACGACGACGACGGCTACTTTACGGCTGCTGCACACTGCATCTTCCGCTTGTTCAGCCATCGCCTGACTTTTGGGGTGCAAGTTCTGGTGCTAATGAGGTCGCTGGTGTAATACCGAGCATGATCAAGAACAGTTACAATGATCAGCACAGAAGTATCAGCGGCCTCCATCTGCCAGTGCGGCAATCAATATTCGTTTATGTCGCTCTTTCTCGTAGTCAAACCGTTCTGGTGCTGGTGGTGATGGTACTGTGGCAACACGCAGCAAGACATGTAGACATGTAGCAATGCGAGCAGTTATGGTTGTCGTCATCACCGTCATCACCGTCATCATCAGTATCATCATCACAAGTTTTTGCTTCAGTACTACCGTAGGGACTTTCAGCTAAAGTCGTTTGCTCTGTCACAGGTTGCACTGTGCAATCCCGTGATGGCAGTGATCGTTGGCTTCGTGCTCTGGGCGTCGCTGCTATACGTCGCTTTGGAGGAGCCTAGTGAGGGCCTGCAGTGTGCGGGTCACAAGGCAGAGCGACTAGGTGCACTGCGTACCTTCTCAGGAGGAGCAGGAGCTTTACGACGAGTTCAAGGGGGGCAGCTGGACTCAGCCCGTGACAACATTCATCGATTTCACGATTCCGATGTTGAGAGGTGCAGACAGGCGGCATGTCCAGAGATGACAGATAGCATCGCAGCTCGTCTCAGGATACGCCAACTATGCCACCTTGACTTCGTGCTGGATTCCGCTCTTCAACACGTTGCCTGCTCAGTGCTGTCCGCGCTCAAACAGTGCTTGGGAGTTGTGTTGCAAAGGTTCTTAGAAAACTCCGCCTTCCAACGGGAAATGACCGATACTTGCTTGGGCCTCGCTTCACCTTGTGGAGAACCTGCAGTTTTCCTGAAGTCCCTGGCGTTTCGAGGTGAAGAAGATCATGAGAACATGCAAGAGGCCCGAGAAACACTCTCCTTCCTCCTTCTAACCAGCTGTACCTTACATCCCAAGCCTCTCCTGGACATGTAGAATGCTTCTGGCGAACAGGAGACGGAGGAGGAGGGTGAGGAAGAGATGGATGACGACCTCCGAAGTGCGCCCAGGGCTTCCGACTGCAAACGTTATCAAAAAGAAGCCAAGTCTCCGTGACAGGTGAGGACGACTTACTGCCGACCTGGGAAGGAGTACCGAAAGGCGCCTATGTCCAGAAGACTACGGTGGTGGGTTTCGGTCGCTGCATCTTTGCCAGAATGCAGGTGGAGCTCTCTGGAATCGCCAGTTCCGCGAGCTTGGGTCCTAGCTCCGATGTATCGGGCCTGAAGCGGATGTAGGCAGTAGCTAGAAGCATGCGGTATTGTAGTTGTGGTCGCGAGGCCTTGGATGCTCGGATGAAGTGTGGTGATGTTTCACAGCGTCGCAATCTACCCGTTTCAGTACTCCAGCGCCCGGGTTGAGAGCTGATGCAGACACGGTATGCCGGGCCCGATGTGATTCAAAGTTGCCCACAGATCAACCAGGGGACAGTTTTGCCAAGAAAAGAGTTTCACACCTCCATCTCAGAGCCATCAGACTAAGAGAGCAGGCTGAAGCAGATTTTTGCTTACGCCACATGGACCTCTGGGCAGTGAGTCTTGCATCGCAATGCAAGTTTACTGCCGGTGATGCGGATAAGTCCATGGCCTTGGGGCCACATAGAGTACTAGGTAGCACTTTGGGAAACTTCAAAATTTCCCTTATGGTTCCTGTAGAGGTACCTATTCATAAATACTTTTAAAGGCTCCAAAACTACATCCCAGAGCAGGATACAGGAGATCGAGGTATCTAAGTACCAATCACGAGCAGGGCGACATCAGCAACTCAACAGAACCATGGAGATCGATCTGCAGATCGATCAGCACATAATACTCCGCTGACCTGCGCATGTTCAGATGCCACGACGACATTTTCAAGTGTGGCTGAGAATGTGGCATGTGAATCATAGCCTGCCACAGACCGCTCAATATTCCAGCCCCGTACCCCCGGCTTCTGTAGGAGAGGGTCTGCGCATTGCATCCCTGCATGCACGGTGTCGACAAATGTTGTGTTCCAAGCAGTGCCTACCATGTCCAGACGCACCCGAGTTTTCATTCCTGTGCAGGAAGACGTGCCTTCGAAACACAGCGATTCAGATTAATGATGTCTGGACACTGGTTGGGCGACAGCTGCAAACGTTAAACCCGTGCGTCGTTCTCAATCTCGTGCTTAGAAAAAGCTCGCTAGTGCGTCCTGCCGCTGCAGAGGCTTGCTGTATCGCGCACATGCCAACACAATTTCAGGTGACCCAGAATCAAAAGAAGTTCTGGCAGCTCGATGATCCCATGTGCGACAACATTCAACATGCACTGTGGCGGATTGTGGATAATACCCTCCTCGCTACTGGCTGTAATCTGCACGCCTTTACACAGGGGTTTGCAACCAATGCTTCATGAGGGGCTAGTGTCACGAAGGTGTTCCGAGCCCGCCGAGCGCCCTTCTCACGTCATCTCATTTGACGCAGTATGTAGGCAGCATGGTGCCGTGGTGGCCTAAATTTCATAGCCACAGTTGCGTACTAGCTGCAATGCATGGCGAAACGGAAGACCTGCTGGGCCAAGAACGCGCCACAGCTCCTTTGCTTCCTGGGAACCGTCGCATACTCCTTGGTGTTTTTGGCATATCACAGCGAGCTGCTCAGCGATCCGAAGGGTCCCAAAACTGGCGACAGCGACAGCCTTCCGCAGACAAGCCAGCTGAACCTGGGGGAAGTGGAATCGAAAGACCTCGACACCGCAGGCGAAGGCGATGCTGAGGCTCATGCACCAACGAATTCCTTGGACACTTGTCTGCAAGACAACGATACTAGGCATGCTTCGCGCCGAAGCCAGTCCCGCAAAGGACTCTGCGAACACCGCAGAGGAGGACATGCCGCGAGCCACAAAAGAGGCAATGTCTGAAGAGGCCTGGCAGTTGGAGGGCTTCAAAGTGTTGTGGTCTTTCGCATGTTTGAAGTTTCTTTTGCTTGCCCCTCGTCTCAGCTTGCATCGGAGGAGAATTCAGCGAAGAAGGCTCAACTTTTCGAGCCTGCCACGGAGCCGGAAGGTGCAACGTCGAACGACGTGGCTGGGGCAGGGGCGGCAGGGCCAGGGCAAACACTGACTGTGGCCCTTGCCGCGAATAGCAAGCAGCTCGACGGCGTGCTCGTCGTCATCAATTCGGCGCTCTCCAAATCTAGAAACCCCTCGAGGTTAAAGTTCTGCATCCTGACCACTCGTCTGGACACAAAGCCGCTTGTAGATTCGGTGAAGCGGAGGCTGGCAAAGCTCCAGCCGGACGTATCTGCGGTGGACTTCGACCCCTGGGCCCCTCGCGTCCGACAGCTCCTGGGTGGTAAGTCTTCTTCGAGGAAGGAGCTTTTCGATGAGCTGAACTTTGCAGCCTTCTACCTGCACGAGGCTATTCCTCTGGCAAGGAGAGTGCTCTATCTGGACACCGATGTGGTGGTTACCTCGGACCTGACTCATCTTGTCGGCATCGATCTCCACGGGCATCCGGCTGCAGCAGCTGAGGATTGCTCACAAAGACTGGGCAAGTACGTGGACATGGGCCGCATGAAGGCGAAGGGTGTTGAAACCAAGATGCCCCTTCCGCTGCACGCCTCAAAGAAGACGTGCGTTGTGAATCGTGGAGTGGTGCTAGTGGACACAGCCCAGTGGGCAGCTAAGAACATCACAGGTGCCATCGAAGCGCTTGTACGCCTCCACCTTGCCAAAGGCGTGGGGCCCCTTTGGAGGGCCGGGGTGTCCCAGCCCCCGTTCCTCCTGGCCATTGCTGGGAGATACCACGACCTGGGTGCGGAGTTCAATGTCCGTGGCCTGGGCCGCGGCGACATTGCACCCGAGGAGGTGGAATTCTACAAGAAGCGCAAGACATGGAACGGCTACTTTGACAGTTTCTTGCTCAAGTGCAAGATCCATTGCTGCCCAGGCCCCTGAGTCTTCTAGCGGGAGTGTCATCCTGTTCGGCAGCCCCAGAAAGCACACGAACCTATGAATCCTCAGATAAAGACCGATGCCACCTGGGCCAGGCTGTAAAGGATGGGCGCTTTCACCTTACGTCTCTCCGCTGGCGCACCAGGCAACATCGTTAGTCTGTTGTGGGCCACGTTGGGTGCTGCATCCAGTAGTTTCTATTTACTGAAAGACGGTCACGAGCAGAACTGCCGTCGTTTCTTCATCGGAGGCCAAGATCCTACACTTCAACGGCCGACACAAGCCCTCCAATCAGGGCTTCCGCGGCTGCGATCCGGTGAAGCCGCCCAGCCGCCAGCTCAGCGAGGCGCAGTGACACGCTGAACGTTTGCGCATGGAGTAACTGGTGCATGGCAGAGCTCACCATGCGCTTAAAGCTAAGGTTGGGGGGGGTTCAGGGTGTAGGAAAAGCTGTAAGTACAGTTGCCTGCTTTTTGCTTCTTTTGTCTTGGGATTGGCCGGGTGGCTGGGTGGCTGGGTGGTTGGCTGGGTGGTTTGGCAGGGGTAATGATATCCGGTCTCTTCAGATCGTTGCATGTGGTTCTTCATGGTGATGGTCATGTCATGTTGTCTTCATGACGGTGGCGGCAATGGTGTCATGCTCATTGAATCTGGTAGTCTTGATGGAGATGGTTTCGCACTTTCACTATATTCGACTACGTACCTATGTGGAACCTTGTCTCAGCATTTTAACCAATGCTGTTTTCANTGCTCATTGAATCTGGTAGTCTTGATGGAGATGGTTTCGCACTTTCACTATATTCGACTACGTACCTATGTGGAACCTTGTCTCAGCATTTTAACCAATGCTGTTTTCAGTCTGCAACTCCCCGGCAAAGAGCCTCGCATGGACGCATGCGCGACTAGTGTGTCCAAAATTCGCTCCTTAGGCGTTTCCGAAACCCCAGACGCAAAACAACAGCATGTGTCTTCCTATCGTTGCCGTCGGGACGTGGGGTTTACGAAGAATTAGGACGACTCCAAGATATTAGCGACTCTAGCGTTGACTTGCGCAGCGACTCGAGTGATCCCAGGAGGAGCGAGCTGCACGAGAGCAGCGGCCTCTTTGCAGCTGCGGATCTGGTTGCCTGCAGGACCGGGCCCTGGGATTCAGGGTCAGTGACATTCTTCTGTTGGTGACTGTCCCCTGCAGGAATGTGCATGCATTTGGTGGAAGCACCTACCTGAGTGAGACACGTGAAGGGAGCGCATCCCCAGATAATTTGTAGGATCCCTTTAAGGAACCCTTTACAGCGGAACGTAACCCTTTAAAGGTGCCGCAGACCCACACACGTAGGCATCGAGACGCAGAGACGCAGAGAGCACCAAACGACCGAGTGCCAGCTGATTCAGATCGGATGACACTTTGTCCGTGTTTGTGCTTCGTCTCCTGTTTTGCAATTCGGTGTATCGACGCCTGCATGGTTCGAATTTGCGGCCTTCATCTGGAAGGGCCTGAATGGGTAGTAAGAAATATCAGTTTTGTATCTCTACCTCATCTCTTTTTCTAGCTCCAGGTCCATTTGCATCTCCATCTCTGACTGTCTCTCTTTCTCTCCCTGTCTCCCTCTAACTTTATCTCTCAACTCCAAACGTATCCATCTCCCTCTATCCGGAACCGTGTCCTCATCTAACTCCATCTCCATCACCGTCTCCGTCTCTCTCTCTCTCTATCTCTCTCTCTGTGCCTCTGTCTTTGACTCCGTCTCAAAGTCTATCTCTATATCATCTCTGTTTTCTAGCTCTGTTCCCTATCCCCATCCGTATCTCAATCTTCATCTGAATTTCCATCTCAATCTCCATCTTTATCTCTAACTGTGTGTGTATATATTTATTTATTTATGTATATGTATAGCAGGCTTTGCTACAAAACGCCAAAACATGCTTTGATATACCAGTAGTACAGTATGTGATGTAGCCTGTTAGAAGGTCTGTTTTCCCTCCAGAATACCGGTGAGTTCCATTGGCCCAGTTGCAACTGGGAAACGGATGCACCAAGCGAGCTCCAAGCAAAGCAGGTCGAGCTTTTTGCACCATGACACCATGAAGAGCTTCTTTTCGGCTTAAAGGGCCGATACACCTGCGCCCAGAGTGTTCCCCACTTCAGATGCTGAAACGGAAGAAGTACATGAGAATGTCTCTAAGACGAGCCCGCAAGCCGTCCAGGGTTCCCACCCCGCCCCATCGCAGACTAGATTACGCTCGCGCCTCGCAATGGGGAGTGCAGCGCCGACCTTGGCATGTTCCCACTTGGCTTGTTAGGCTGAAGGACTGCGCATGCCTGTTCTGTTTGCTACATTCTTTTCGATTCTGTGGGTGGGAGACAGGAACATCGAAACTTAGAAACCATAGAGTCATACTGCAGCGAGCCTCAAGTGCATCATGCCCGTGACAGCCCCGCAAGGTGCAGAGACCGGCCCAGGCCCAAAGTGACCCTTGCAATGCGACGGGCGGCCATGGCCACTTGAGCTGTCAGAAGCACCTCTTCTCGCTTCCCGAAGGCCTCAGTTGCAGGAGTCAGGGCAAAAAGAAGTAGCTAGTAGATGTAGCCTGTAAGACTGTCAGGCGTGGTCTATTTAAACTGTGCCTCGCGCTCGCCAATGCTTCGCTCAGTCCCAGCCTTGGACCCACGCATGGCGCTGGCAGTTGGGCCATCAAGTGTTGCTTCTGAGGTTGAGAGGCTTGGTCACGAGGCGGTGTCAGTGAAGAACCAGCCGTGGTTGATCACAGACAGCGCGTCCGCGCAAGTGCGGGCACTGTTTGCGCAGCTGGTGAGGGCAAGTCCCGACAACATCGCTCTGGCACCGTCCACTTCCTATGCGATCTCACAGGCAGCGCACAACATCGCAAGGTCTGGAAGAGTTTCAGCAGGCCTGCGATTCGATCTGTTGGGGGTGGGGCGAGGGGATGCCATGCGAATGAAACATGGGGAATCAATCTTCTGAAATCTTTAGGTGACGTGATCCTTGTGCTCCAGAACCAGATGAGCTCCAATGTCTATGCGTGGCAGCGCCTCTGTCGTGAGAGCGGCGCCCGCTTGGTGGCTATCCCAGAGCCACAGGAACAAACGGAGGAGGAATCTGTGGAGCGTCGGCCAAAGCGCCAGCGCGCCTGAAGCTGTAAACAGCAGTTCATTTGATTTGCTTGTCTGCTTTGGGTCTAGTGGGGGTGTTACTTTAAGGCTTTAAGGGCTTCTGCAGACTGCCGGTGAAGGACTTGCATGATTGGATTCGTTCGCAGACAGTGCTGCCGTTGCATTCATGCCGTTTTTGAGCCCTGCGAATGGATAAGGAACAGATTCCTCGATGTCTGGGATGACCTTATCCCCTTGGGACGAAGCGCTGGAAACTGCAGTCCGACTCCATGCCCAGCGCTTCCGGATTGCTGTCGTCGCTGTGCCCCACTTTTTGTGGACCGACGGTTCAGGGCCGATCAACTTGCACCGACTTCGATCCGTGCCCAAGCGGAACAGGTTCCGGATTATTTCAGCAGACAATTTCGGCGGAGTGTAGGTGTTTGGAAGAGACACAGGTTGAGGCCTAAGACTGCAGACTGCATGATGCGGTCAAGGAATGACGATGACGATAAGATCAACAGCAACGAACGCACTTGAGACGGCCTTCATTGGCCTCCCCCTCGTCATCCTCATCGTATCCCCTTATCATCATCGTCGTCATCATCGTCGTTATCGTCGTCATCATCATCATCACCAGCTGTTTCTTCTTCAGGCTTGGCATCAGAACATCTTGAATGATCTCTGTCTTCACCGTCATTGTGCGATGTTGTGGGAACATGCGCATGCACGCGTGCGAGGAGTGAATGATGGGTCAAAGACGTTGACTTCTCCAGTCATATACATCGCAATGAGAAGCAACTTCACTACATCGACACGAGGTAGCTGCGGGCAGGACCAATTTTTGCCAGCGTCAGTGAGCCCCGACGGCAGCCCAGGTGCTGGACGAGGTTGCGTGGGGCCGACGAACAGTCCTGGTTGTAGACGCCACGCAATCTTTAGGCGACCCAGGGAACGCACAGTCGGTGTTGTTTACAGTAGCTTATATGCATGGCCCGGGTGCAGTGTGCAGGCGTGGTGCCTATTCAGGCAGAGTCCTGGGGCATTGACTGGCTGGCCTGCTCCGTGCACAAGTGGCTCTTCGGGCCGTACGGTTTATCCCTGGCGCCTTGTCTGGGTTGGTCGGCAGTCGGTAGGCCGGTTGCTAGCATGCAAGCACCTCAGAGCCTTGTTCCAATCTGAGGTGTACGTTTCACCCGAGTGGAGCCAGGATGCCGCAACTGAGCCCATAGTCCAGGATGAACACAACCGTCTTGGTGCAGATGGAGACGTTTGCCTTCCTTTTGACCTTGAGAGACCAGGTTACTCGGAGCCTTGCAGGAAAAAATCAGTGTCAACTCTACCAGTACTGAGCAGACTTGCAGCTGCAAAAGAACGATTCAAGATGTACGTCTCATGCGAACTGCTTGCATCCTTGAGCATGCCGAGGAAGATTTTCAAGAGGGTGCGAGAAAGTTCGACGCGGGCGGTCGCGTCAATCCCATCTTGATGCCAATGGTTGCCGGTGCTTTGAAACAGGCCATGCTGCGACACAAACATGAAACTTCAAGCGAATTTGCTATCTTCAAGAGGTTCTCGAGTGGCACCCAGATCGCATCGGTGCGGCACTCGCGCCCCTCACGCACCTTGGTTCATCCCAACAGCTCTATGTAGTTTTGCGGCACAGAGGGAATCCTCCCTGAAGCCTTCAGCCATCAGCAGCTATCAGCACCCCCCGTGTGGCTTCGGTGACTCAGGGCGCAGTGTGCCGAAGGAGCCGCCAGCTTGGGCCTCCAAGTGCCATCTTCGCATGCGCCACACTTTGTTGGAGTGGGCCCAAGTGCAGCCCACCTCTCAGCGCTTCAATGCATCGAGCGTTCCTTTTGCGTTTTTGGTGCATTGCGCCCGCCGTGTTGTGACCGAGGAGGATATCGAACGTGAACTACTGCACGGTGAAGGTGAGGCAACTGCGCGAAACCGATCGCAAGCTGCGGAGAGGTGGGCTGATGCTGCCGCCGCATACTTGAAGAGACACAGTGGCTTCGAGTGCATTCATATTGCAGATGGAGGGGTCGCAGAAGCTTAGAGGATGTGCGGCATCTCACGCAGCCCATTGCATGGAGTCATCACCCGGAGATTTTCTGAGGCATTCACGTGTCCTCAAGGGCTGGAGTTCTGCGCGTGTCGCCACATCTTTACAACACATCGAGTGACGTCCAAGCCTTCCTCGACAAGCTGGCATCTTTCAGGTTCGAGGCTTAGACAGTGAGAAAGCAAGCACTTCTGTTTCAATGCCATACTTTGGAATTTGCTGCAGGCGCAACCGACCCAGCTAGCGACAACTGGTAAAAACGCAAACCGTGGTGCTCTCGATAGGACTCAGCTAGACTCAGCTTGAACTGCGAGCAGCTTGCAGCTTTGTGCACGCACATCTTTTCCCTTGGCTCCAGCGGCAGCGGTGCAGGGAGCAGGGGAAGCCAAATGGCACATGGCCCCTGGCGTGCTATGCTCGAGAATGTATTGCTTCCACAGTGCCTTTGCACGTAGCGGTTTGTCCTTCCATGAGAGTCTGTGCAAAACAATGCTTGTGGCCATGATTTGCTCAAGAAAAGAAAAATGGCAGTCGTGTGTTTAATCCTTGCTATCCCGATACCACTACACAAGTGACTTGGCCTGTGCAGCTTTTGCCGTTCTGGAGTGGCAGGATCAGTAGTGTACCTTACCTTACACATGTGCACCGCAAGCTCTGAAGCCTTGAACCCCCAAGTCCAAAATGCCCAAAGCTCACCCTCAGCCCGATACACTGGACCGTAAATCGGTCCCTCCAACCAAGGAAAGCAAGAAGCGCTTAAGATGCAGTGGGCTGGCTCGGCCCTGGTTGTTTTCTGGCTCGCTCTGCTGGTTCAGGCTGGGTCCCGGCCGGGGATAGGGCTTCAGGCTGGGCAAGGGTGGAACGAGTGCCTGACCATCGGGTCTACGGCCCTAAGGGCCGCGTGGCTTCTAGCAAGCGAAGTGTTAATCTGTGTTGGCAGAAAGCAGGGAGTCTGTCGTATCCTGAGGCCCGAGAGGAGGACGAACCCCCAGAACAGTTCAAGATCTGCACCGGTCGACTGGAAGAAGAGGCGCCGGATGGAACCTGAATCAAGGTGGACACCTAGAACTAGAACGTAGCGATCTTCGCAGTTTGGACTTGTGCTAGCGCGATGCACAGTTCATCCCTGTTATGATTGTTTGGGTGGTTGTGTTCCCACATGTGCTTTCTTGTCGGCTTGAATGCCTTAACGGACATCCCGCACAATGCTCGCCTCGAAGTTGCGAATATGCCCGTGTACTGTCAGCGTTGGCAGATGTGCTACTTTCACACGTTGCTTCCGGTTGCAGCGGTAGCAGAGGTCTCCACCAGGCAGCTCATGCTTCAGGCAGTTGGCTCATCGAAAGTTTTGACTGCAGTGAAGGAGACCTGGTCGTGTCCAGACGTAACTGCTGACAAGTGCGCCAGCACGTACACTGCCGTTGGTGGCGGTGCCTACATGCAGACGCACGGCCGCAGTTTTGGGATTTCAAAGCTTTGGAGCTTGGAGCCCTGGCCCTGGCAAGTCTGAGTTCAAAAGCGTGAGACGCTGAGAGCTCAGGTGTGGTCGCGATGGGAAGCTTTGCCTTCACTCTGCCTTTTGCGACACGACCACTACGACTACAGCAGCTTTCCTTTAACCAGTTGCTTCGAAGTAAAGTTCTTGTCCACGTAGCAATGTTTCGGGCTGCGGTTCTGGCTGGCATCGGAACATATCGGAACCGCAGAGCATTGAGCTTGTACTGTAGAAACGACCATGTGACGAGGATACCTCGAATGCCGCGGCAGCCTTGTTTTAAGCACAGAGCAGAAACTTCGCCGACCCTGTGTCAGTTGCCGGGGTTTGTCCTGATTGATGACGACGGCCTCTGGGTGAAGATCAACCAGTGGAGCCAAGGCCTGTATGAAAGGCGCGGAAGACACGCGGCAGTATGCAGATCGTTGCAATTTGTTACTACGGTGCTGGTTCGCTGCATTCGGACACCAAGCGTTACCGAGTAGCACTATCTCTTCAGTGCTTAGAGCCTGCGTCTGGCACTGCTTCTGAACAATGACGTGTGATGGCTAAGACTATGATGAGGATTATCGTCACAAGCATGTCGAATGTTGTCGCAGAGCCGAGTGTGACAACTGCACGTGCTGCTGCCATTGTGGCGGCGGGGTGTGACTCCATTATGGAGTCATAAGTTATTCATTCCCTTCCAGTAGTCCTTGTTGTAGCCAGCCTGCAGGCAGAGCAACGCCTACGGCACAGTGAGAACCAGTGGTCCGGGTGATGGCAAGCTCGATGACGGTGTGCAGCTTGACTGAAGCAAGCGCAGGTCAGACTGATTAGACTACCTCTCGTGCAGAGTCTCTATGGTAGTCCGTCCAGCAAAAGCCCGGGCATAGTAAGAAATCGTGAATTGCTGGAGTTGACGCTGGTACTTAACATCGTGGCTTGAATGGAAGCGATGATGGAAGCCATGGAAGCGACCGGTGCGTCGTCAGCAACAGCACATAAGTTAAACAGTGAACCGGGGAGAGAGAGAGAGAATCACATCGTACTCATTCCTCACTCCCCGAATCCCCATCAACGTATGGGGTGGGCGTTGAAGCCCGGGGACGGTGCACGTCCCTATGCCCGGGAGATAGATAGATAGATAGATAGATGAGAGAGTCTTTGCGGGGAGGCACGCGCAGACGTGAACCGAGGGCAGGCGTGTTGCGGCGCCAGGAGCTGTGGCCCCATGCCCTAGCAAGCAAGGAGGCCCTTGTCCTCTACCCTGGCGTTCAGCCTGAAAGAAAGAAACCAGGAGAGAGCGAGAGATTGAGAGAGAGAGAGAGAGGGAGGGAGAACGAAAGCGAGCCGACCAGCCCCCGAGCCACGAAGCGAGTTGTTCACGTACGCCGTCAGAAGTCGTGTCCTGACATCTTCTCAAAGTGCGTGTGGGAGCTCCGGGGCGGCAATCATGTTTAAGGATCAATGCTCTCATGATTGCGAATAAGCTGCGTGGGACATCGGGGAATATCTACAATATCTTCAAGGTCACGGCAAAGGCCTCTTGGTGCCATGGACAGACTCCTACAGTCCAACAGATGTAGGCAGGTTTTTTTGTTTGTAGCCTGGTGCTTCCTCACCTGCTAGGAAGCCAGTCTGGCGTACTACCTCCGCGTGAAAGACCGGAACTACACCGACACGAAAAGGAACTTCGATTTCCGTCGATACAGTCCCGGACTGAGCAGCGACGCTTCATCTGGCTGGTGGGTACACAGGCCATTCAGGAGAGTCAAGGAGTGCACTACGGTGTGAGCCGTGTTTCAGATCAAAATCCTCCCTGTAAGAGCCGTACCCCCATGCTTCGGTATGAGCTTCTTGTTATTGGTCAGAGGGCTGCTATCCCTTTTTCATGTTGTGCTATCCCGAGGCACTTACCAGGCCATTGGTGACAGGATGCCGCAGAACTTGGAAACCGGCTACAAGGCCACAATCACAAGGGTGTTGCACATTTTTCTATTTCCTATCCTGTTGCTGGTGTTTCTGTTGATTTTGGTTTCGTGCTTTCGCTCGAGGTGAGAATCGTAGGTATTGAAGAAGCCGGACGCAACAGTCACGCAACGCTGGGCACGTCTTGTGAGCGCCCTGTCAAGTTGGACATTCAGGACTTGAACGTTGGTGGCATCTTTGATGCTTACTATTTCGGAGCGCGGCAGTCCTGCAACAGACGCTGGGCTGTGGTTGTTCACAGGCTGTGGTAGAGGCTTCAAGTGGATATGTTTTGGGTTGCCTCACTTGCTGAGGATACTTCATGGGCCACGACTCCTGGGATGATTGCTATCTTGCAGACGGCGGAAGAAACACCAACAAGCGTTGTTTCAGTGGAGGGTATTACTGCCACAACAAGCTGCGGCCGCACCACCCGCCGCTCTTAAATGTACAAATGTTTCTGAAGATTGCAGAGAAAGGCTAGATGCAAAAAGAGGACGCAGCAAGCTGCAGCCTATACTAGCGCATGCTCCATGCATCAACCCTGGCTGCCTCTTTTTGTTTGCCAAGGCCAGGCCTTGCCGGGAGGATGCGGCTGCCGGCGCCTCGGAAGCCTTCGCCTACGAGCAGCGTCCAAATGTGTAGAATCGGAGGCCGATGAAGTGGCAGCCGTTGGACAGGGACCTGAGCTTCGCGGGGACATGGAACTGGCTTCCGCAAAAGGACGAAGAGGAGATCCCATGCTGCCCATATCTGCCCATCCGAAGTCTTGCGCTGGGCTTCCTCAGGAGCTGCTGGGGCCAACTACGTTTGACGAGGCATCGTCGAAATTTCAGATCGACCTCCCTGGTCAGAGGATATCAGAGGGTCAGAAGTCAGAAGTTGGTGTGCAATGGAGGACGTTACACGACGTTCCATCAGGGCGGATGTGCGGTCACTGAGTGCTTTGAGCGTCTTATGCCTATTGCAGGCGTTTCGAGAGCTGCTGGACCAGCATCGGCGTGCCGATGTGAATGGCTGCTGGGAAAGTGCCGCCTTCAGGTTTCTGCTGAGTGCCGAAGAGTGAAGGATTGAAACTGAAGAGTTCACGGCCCGCAGGCCGTTGCGCATGCCGCGCATAATCAAGCAGGGTTTGGTGAATCCAGGCTCGACACCCAAATTCATGGGATGGGGGTCCTTCGAATCTTGTGAGGTGCCGAACTGCCTCACAGCGCAGAAACTGCGAGTGCAGCTGGAAGTGTGGCCACCACGGCTGTAGGCGTGGAGCAGGGTTTCAAGCCATGTGTGAAGCAAAGCCAAGCAACGATGTTGAACGTATCCCTGGGATTTGGTTTGCCAGGGAATTCAAAGACTCCCGGCTTCACAGTTCAAGTTCATGCCGACGGCCAGGAAGCACTTCACCGGTCCACTTCTTCATCGGAGACCATGATGATGGCGAGAGCACCAGCAGTCTGATGCAGCCTCGAACCCAGGAGCGCTCCAGCCGAGTGAGTTGTCGTTTTGCTAATGTGTCGCCGAACCACAGCTCAGGTCCCATGAACTCTTCGAGACGTACAACATCGGAAGCGACTGTGCATCGTTGTGTGAGAGTTCGACGAGTCTGGACTATAATGCTGACTGGCATACAGGACCCCCGAGCGTTTGATGTTGTAAATTATTCTCTTGCGATAATTGGGCCCATTGTCAGATGTCTGTCCCGGACCCGTCAAGGAAGCCAGCCGGACGCGACGGTCTCAGAGCTTGGCGAGCCTGGAGCAATGCACTCCTCGGAAGAAGGCACATGTCCGAGTCCCGATTCTGCAAGTGACAGTATGCCAAGCTCTCCGTCTTCACAAAACTGGAGCAACGACCGCGAGGTCTCGTCGGCAGTTGATGCAAAGCTTTATCAACTTCCTGCTATTGCAGTCGAGAAACATGAACTCGACCACTTGTCACGGTGCATCCTGGAAGAAAGTGAGACGTGGATGAATTGGATGCACCATGGGCAAGGCATGCCGTCACAAATTCTTTGGGAGTCCCTGCTGCATGAGCTCTGCCAACTCGGCGAGAGCAGTCGAGCAAGAGCGTATTTCCTCGCTGGCGCGGAGCTGGGTTGCCGCCCCTCTTGCTTGACGAGATTGGCAGACCTGTGCGGAGATGTCGAGCCGCCAGCACTACTTCGATCAGCCTCAGAGTCTTCCGTGGCTTCAGTGGAGTCTCTCATGTGTCCTGGCTGTTTATATAAGTGCTTCCGCATGGCTAGTGACTAGTGCATGAAGGGCATTGAAGTCTTGCTCTTCTCCGCCGCATCGTGGCATGGTCCTGTAGACCCGGTAGAGCTTCAGAACTTGCTGGTCAAGCATCGCCGAGGTCGCTCGAGCCTCAGGCCTGCGAGCCTGAAGCAATGCCCCAGGGGGAACAGGAGGTGCCTGTCCTCCGGACTGCTGACAGAGCCCCGGACAGACAGGTCCTTGAGTTGGACGCACTCATTTTGCCGCCGGTGCCGAGAAGAGTCGCGCATGGCACGGACTTCCCGCTTCCGCTTCACTCCACCATCCGGGCATGTGCAGGATGCACGCAGACAGCCTCCAGACGGACAAGCGAGGCAAGCAGGACGACTGCAACCGACCTGGATGATCAGGAACGGCTTTTCCAAGAGCTCGGGCGCGCCGGGTACATACAAAAGCGCATTCACCGCAAGCTGCACATGCAAGCAGCACAGATCGGCGATCGCGAGCTTCTCAGGGTGGGAGACTTGTGCTTCAGCAAGCAGTTCGCAGAAGTCGAGAGACTTGCAGGGAGAGCATCTACAAATGATTGCTTTCAGTGAGCCAGCCAGAAGTTTCAACTGCGAAGGGTCAGCATGCTAGCTTTGCAAGCTTTGTGCTATGACCTTCATCCACGCCCTTGGGAGCCTCGGTGAGGGTTGCTGTCAGCTGCAGGTGCAGCTGCAGCTGTAGTTTAGTCTCCGCTCTTCTCGAGGATGGATCCTGCCTGAATTGGTCTTCTGAATGAAGAGCTATGTAGGAACATGCCATTTCGGAAGCGGTGGCCGCAGCTTGTGCTACAGAGTGAAGGAGTCAAGTCAGGAAGCTAGGCCGAGGAGTACCATATTGCCACACTGCGAAAGCCAGTTGGCCAAGCCGGCATCTTGTCAAGATTGTCCTTTGCTGCCTCAAGACTGAAGCCGCTTCCTTGTAGCCGCTGTCTCTTCCTTTCGAGGCCTCGCACCTGCTGCTTGAAAGATTGGCGGTGCGTGAGTATGAAGGCGTTTGCACAGTATGAAGCTGAAAGATGGAAGAACTTAATTTCACCACCTTCTGGCCCGAGCCGAACAGGGACAGCTTCGAAGCCCACATCGAAAGCAATGCCTAAAGACGAAGACGGCTTGATGGCAGTATCCAAGCATTAGACAAAAGCCAACATCGACAACTCTGCGTTGAGCCCGCAGCACTGGCAGCATCATGCTCCTGTACCGTCAAGGCGCGGACAGCACCAGATGGAGGAGGAAGATGATAGCGATACCAGTAGCATTATTCCGCTAGCAGGAGCAGTCGTTTTCCCTACCCTCCTGAACAGCTACGCTTGGCCATGCCAGGGATTCAACCGCTGCTTTAGCTATGATCTCTGGTGTTTTCGCAGAAGGACAGTACAGGTGGTCCGGGTCCTAGCGACCCGATGACGTACGCCCAGGCATGCAAACTTCAAACAAACCCCGAGAAGATAACACCTTCAGGTCCTGGGATAACACCTTCAGGTCCTGGGCGTTGTCAAGGGAAGGGTTTTCTTTTTTTGTGACTTCGATGAGGCTAATACGATGTTTCGAGGTTTCATACGGTGTAGTTTAAGGGTTTCAGGGTTCATGCTGTTTAGCATTGCAGTCTCCGGGCAGTGTGCATGGGGTTTACACTGGGAGTGTGACTGGCTTTGGAGCAGGCAGCAGCAGGCGTCAGGATGAGGAAGAGGAGGAACGGTGGTAGCACAGGTGGGCCTGCCACCCACTCAGTCAGTATGTTTTGTTTGGGTACAAGATGCACTTTAGCTGTTTTCGAAGGTATTATTAGGGTTTTGATGTTCGATCCTCATCATTTTCACTTCCGTCAGCGTCATCGCGTCATCATCATCATCGTCGTCGTCGTCATCATCATCACCATCATCACTGATCGCCATCTGAATTTCAATCTTGGGCTTCATGGGCATCCGGTTCGTCACTCTTCTTCTTCGAACGCAGCCAGAGAGGTCTGGTCTAGCGGGTGCTATACAAGATGTGTATCATCTCGGCCGCTATGCCTGGAAAGACTTGCGGCTAGCACGAATGCCTATATGAGCGCGCANGGTCTGGTCTAGCGGGTGCTATACAAGATGTGTATCATCTCGGCCGCTATGCCTGGAAAGACTTGCGGCTAGCACGAATGCCTATATGAGCGCGCACTCTTTTGAGTGCGGTCCGCGCCTAGTCCGAAGATCCATCTGTAATGGATTTGTGAAATTAAAAAGGAGCCTGAAAGTGCATGCCAGAACCGGGCGATCAGGGTTGTACATAGGATCGCTGCAGCAGCCAGGCTTCCGTAGGTAGCAGAGAGCATCAATCGTCTAGCGTTTCAAGCGCCACTGGCTGCCTCAGAGTGTGCTTGTTGCGTCCCGGATTGGTGATGCCGACCGGGAGGCGAAGCATGATGTACCTCATCTGCCGCTCCAGCTTGTCCATGCGCTCCTGCAGCACATCCTGGTCTCTCACCAGCTGTTGCATGCATATCTCCAGAAGATAGAGCTGGCCGGAGAGNAGCTTGTCCATGCGCTCCTGCAGCACATCCTGGTCTCTCACCAGCTGTTGCATGCATATCTCCAGAAGATAGAGCTGGCCGGAGAGTTGTCTCTCTATGTCTGTACGTGTTGCTAGACCGTACGGTTCCGGCGACTCCATGATCAAGATCAGCTGCAGCTACATTTGAATGGTCACGGCTGGGGCAGGGAGCGGGGGATAGCTGGCACAGGATGAGTACATACATGGAGCACGAGGTGTCCTCATAATCAGGCGTCGTCGCTTTTTTCGGTGCTTCAGCATCGTCCAGCACAAAATCAGAGCTAGAGCATTCCCTCACCAGCACCGTGTAGTGGCCTGCATGAAAGGTGGGCCCATGGTGTCTAATGATAGAGCACACACGAAAAGAATGCCATGCTATCGCCTGCGAGGTGGTATCTGCAAAGCATGGCATGCGTAGCATACCTGGCACCAAGTAGGGCTGCTGAGTCTTTGCGCCAGTGGTGGCATGAAAACGGGGCAGCTGGAGACACAACCATTGCGGAGTGGCTGCAANGCAAGTGCACACAGGTCGTCCTGCTGATGCCAACATGTGATCAGCTCCTGTACATCAGCCGCCGGTGTTGGCGGTAGGGGTAGGGTTATGCATTGATTAAGGGGGTTGGCTTGCGTGATGTGTATTCTAGTTCCGTCCTCGTCCATGACGCGGCCCTGCCAAACTTCCCCCGTGGACCGGACCACCCTGGGGACTGAAATCGTAGAATTCTGCAACATCGTGCTGTTGCCAAGGCCTGGGCCACCCCATCATGAAGAAACCCAGAGCGCGTCGCGCGCTCACCCCTGCACCTTGTATGCGGCGAAGCGCTGGATTGAGGTGGTGCCATGTCTGTGTGCTTGCTGCTGCTGCCCAGAGCGCATACACAACCGAATTAATGTAACAAGCATTGCCGTCATTACATAGGGAGAAAGACGGGAGACTGCTGGGGGACCGGCCTGTGCCAGCCTCACATCCTACCTCCCATATGCCAGGCGTGCCACCTGTTGTGCCATTGGTGACCGCTTGAGGGTGGCCCGTTTCATTGACAGCCCCACCAACTGGAGGGCAGAGACTCCGATCAACTTCCCGAACGTCTCGTGTACCGTGGTGGCGAGGTTCCCGCGCAAGCTCACCGAGAGGAAGAACTGCGCCATGGTAGCTTGGTCCTCCTCCAGTGCTTGGAGCCGCTTGGTGGAGTGAAATTTTTGGATCACATCCCCCTGCAGGTTCACGAGCAGAAAGTCGATGTTCGCCATGAGGTCCTGATGGGCCATCACCCCCGCCTCCGGGTGTTGGACCAACTTCTTGGCTTGGTGGCACCAGCGCTGTCTCGTCCACTGCTTGTCCGTATTCATCCAGCCCGCCGCCTGCAGCTTGGTCACACCCTCGGCATCCGCTGTCATGTAGGCCACGCGGTCCCGAAGCTGTTGAATGAGGCAGGCGAGGAGCAGTGTGCGAACCGGCGAGGTCGTCTGGCTTGTGCCCTCCTCCTGCTGCTTGCTCCACTCCTTGGCCACTTGGTAGAGCCCCGGCAGGATGCTGACCTCGTCCTCGCGAAAGTAGAGCATGAAGGCCTTGTCCATGCGAAGCTCCGCGATGACCTCCTCCTGCCGCATGATCATCTTGGCCATCAGCTGAAGCGG
>BGNK01004609.1:26045-51449 GCA_003297005.1 Symbiodinium sp. clade A Y106 | reverse complement strand
TGAAAAGCTTGGGTTTTTCAAATTTTAAAGATTTTAAAGATTTCAAAGATTTTTAAAATTTTAAATCGTTAGGTCTGGGCTCCAGGCCACCGACACCTATTTAAAATTTTAAAAATCTTGAAAATCTTTAAAATCTGAAAAGCTTGGGTTTTTCAAATTTTAAAGATTTTAAAAGCCTTTAAAATCTTTAAAATCTGTAAAATCTGAAAAGCTTGGTTTTCAAAAGTTAAAGATTTTAAAAGCATCTGAAATCTTTAAAATCCTTAAAATCTGAAAAGCCCGGGTTGATATAGTATTGATAAACAAAGCAAAGCCANCTGAAATCTTTAAAATCCTTAAAATCTGAAAAGCCCGGGTTGATATAGTATTGATAAACAAAGCAAAGCCATACGTCAAATAGACCCTAAAGGTCCTACGTACATATATATATATATATACATTGTATGTATGTATGCATGTATGTATGTATATACACACACACATACAGAGGGAATCAGAAGGAACTACAATGGAGGGCGTAACCGCTAAACAAAACCCTAAAGAACACCCTAAATCCCTAAGCACCACACCCTGATACCCTAAACCCTAAACCCTAATGCCTGATAACCTGAACCCTACGTCCTTCTCCTTACTTGTCCAGTATCCTGGGGAACTTGGGAGTATATTGGGATTATTTTGGGGTTTGTAGTTCCCCAAACAGGTTCAAGGTTACCTACTCTACCACTAGGTACCGGTCCCTCAACCCTAATCCCTAACCCTAAACCCTAAAACTCTAAAACCCTAAACCCTTCTTCATACTCAGTCCAGGCACTTTCGAGCTTCCGTGTCTGTCGTGAGCCAATCCTCAGCTTAGTTCATAGGCCAAAAAAACTTGTACACACTCAGTTTTACAAAGGGTAATATTATGCCAAAACGTGTAATGAGTACCCACCCAGCTACCAACCCAGCATGCAAACGTGCAAAAGAGACTTGGTGAATGCTTTCAAACTTGCGGTTCCAGGGCTCAAGGTTTAAGGCTCTACCTAGAGGCTCCATAGTAGTTCCTTTTCTAAACATGAACACCCCAAAAAGGAACTACTATGGAGCCTGAGGGTAGGGTTGTGTCGGGATCGAGGTTGAGCCTCGGGGTGTGGGACCTACCGTAAAGAGCTGCGGCTGAAGATTTATCTGGCTCTGCAGGGTCCCGGGGTTTTACATCCTTGAGTGTTTGGCGCTTTGCGATGTTCGAGTTTAGAGTTTGGGATTTAGGGTCTGGGCCGTGGGGAAGTGTTGGTCCCTTCTTCGGCTTCTTTTGAGGCATTCAAAACTTGCAGAGACGCCTGCATAGTTGCTGAGAGTCTTGCTTCAGGCTCCCTGGTGTGTCTATACCCATAGGCTCCATAGTAGTTCCTTTTTGGGATTACCTTATATATAGGATTCTATATATGAACACCAAAAAGGAACTACTTTGGAGCCTCTAGGTAAACAAAAAGACTCACCAAAATCCTAATCTTACTCGTGAGGCTTGGCTTTGGGCGCCTGATTCTGAACCTGAAAACTTGGGATGTTGAGAAGACCTGCACCTCTTCTGTTGGGGAGCCCTGGTGTTTAGGATTGCAAGGGTTTTAGGGTTTTGGGGAGGACTCCTGGTAACTTGTTCTGCAGGCCCCCGTGTTGAGCCGGTACCTTGATCCAAACCTGGAAGCAAAGAACACAAGTATCCCCGATTGGCTCATGTCTACCTTGAGTTTTGCTTTAAGAACCCCTAGACCCTCAGCCCTAAAACCCCAAAGCCCTGTACTCAGAACTCTAAACCCTAAATCTCAAGACGCTACTGAGGGGTCTTAATAATTCGAACAGGGTTTTGGGGCCCGCTATACTATAATTAAAGTAAGGAACCCCGAACATAGTAAGGCCCCTATATTAAACTCGGACCCAGACCAAAAACCCCAAAACCACCAGAAAGCAGAAGCTGAGGTCTCGACGGAATCCCATTCACCCTCGAAGCTGGTGATGTAGAGCCTGAGGGTCTAGGGCTCAAGGGTCTAGGGGTTAAGGGTCAGCAGTTCGACAAGGAAACAGATGAAACTATGGCTTATGGGATAACGGATCAAGTCACGAACCATAGTACTAGGAACGACACCAGGAACGTCCTCAACGCCATGCTTCGGCTACAGTCGGGACATGTGCGTGTCTAGTCGGGAGATGGAGGTCGTGCCTGGGGGGGTTCTAGTTGCTATGCGGAAGGGCCCTAGCTAGTCCTTACCTGGGCGTTTAAGTAACCAGGGAGAAAAAAGTATAAACTTGCATTTCATAATGCTTCCTTCAAGTAAAAAATTTGTCAAAGTATGGCACTCCAAAGCTCAGTTACTTGTCCAGGCGCTAAGGGAACCAGCCCTGACTCGAAAGCCCTCAATCCCACACTCTGAACCATAAGGCCCCAAAGCCCCAGACCACCGTGAACACAAACACATCCAACTTCAACATGTCTCAAAATTTCACTTTCCAAAACTCCCAAAGTCCACCCGAAATCCTAGAAAAAAACACCAAAGTTCCCCAAAATACAGAAACAAATAACAACAAAACCTGCACCTACCAACTTTCCGGGGGCCCAGTCGGATCGAAGTTTGGGAAGGGAACCTTCCCTGGGCTCAAGTTGGTTCTCTCCAGGGTCCTGTCACGGGCTTTGAATTTTGTTGGTTTAGGGTTCGGGGTTTAGGGTTTAGGGTTTAGAGTCAAGGGGGGGTTTGGTTTTAGGAACAAAGATGCTTGAAACCAATTCAAGTTTTGAAGTGGCTGCAGCGACAAAAAGACAGGAACCGAATATGGCTTTACATGGGGCGTGAGAAGGTTTGATCCAGCTTCAAACATTTCTGGACAGACTCTCGAGGCAGGTTTGTAAAATCTTAGCATTGAGGGTCTCAGGGCTTGGGACATAAGGTTCAGGGATTCAGGCTTGTGGCTTAGGGCTTGGGGTGCGGAAGGTTTGGGGGCTCAGTGTTCAGAGTTCCGGCCAGGGATATGATAAAGAAAAACGGGTACTGGACTATATAGTCTCTTGTAAAAGAGGAGGAGGCTTTAGACTAGCAGTGCTAAGTATTCCGACACCTATGCCTATGCTACACAGCGAAGGAATGGGTTTAGGTCCGTCCTCCGGTATCCCTGGAACTTCTATTGGGTTAACATCTGGCAGCAACGTCTTCCGACTATAGTAGCCTTTGAAGCCAGTGGGTCGATCACGGTTATGGGTCTAGGGTGCGGGGTTTATAAAGCATATGGTTTAGGGTCAAGGGAATCTATTCAGACTCCTATACTGCCCTACATGCCCGACCTACAAGACGCTCTTAGACTCGGTAGCCTGAACCATACCTGCGATGCTGAAGTTGGCATTCAAGATCAACGCACACCAACTTCCCTGAGGCTCTCCTAAACCCGAACCCGAAACCTACGCAGAACTTAACCCCAAGATCTAAACCTAAACACTAAAAATCTTAACCCTAAACCAAAACCCTAAAAACCCTAAACCCTAAACCCTAAATCCCAAACCTACAACCCCAATCAAGCTACAAAAGTTCGCCTCAGGGACTGGGCAACGGCCTTCTCCAGGCGCCTCGGGCGTTACCGAGGCCGCTTCTTAATGTAGCGGCCTTACTAATTAGAATAGGGTTCCTTGAAGGGGTCTATAAGGGCTACTACAACGCTATAAGGGATCTACAGGGGACTATGATATAGGGGCCTCAACAATTACAGTAGGGTTCCTTTCAAGGGGTCCTTTAAGGCGTTATTATAAGGGATCAACAATATGGGTAGTATAATATAGTGGCCTTAACAATTGGAATAGGGTTTTGGGGCCCACTATACTATACTTATAATAAGGAACTCCCGATATTAGGCCTTGAGGTTTTAGGGTTTGGCGACTTTTTTTTGTGGGAAGGGGGAGCTGGTGTTTAGGGTTTAGGGGGTTTGGGGATTGATTCAGGATGGTTTTTAGGGTTTGGTGGCAAAGCTCTTCCAGAGACTACGCCAACATGATGGAGAATTTTGACGGACAACAATTGCTTACGGCTTGCAGCTATCGATGTTTTTAGTTTTTGGGCTTGACAGGTTCTCGCATTTCACGTCGCCTTTTGTGGCCCTTAGGGGCTGAGTCCGTGGGTGAGGAAATACTATTCGTTTCCCAGAGGGTCCATATACGCTACTATTATGGAATTAGGTCCCCGAAACCATAATGGGGATGGCTTTTTAAGGCCTACTCCATCATAGTAGTGTATATGGCCCCTCTGGGTTTTAGTTTAGTATTACAATCTCCTGCATGAGATTCAGTCAGCGGGCAAAGCTTTTGCGGAGGCTAGTGTTGCAGCAGGTGTACTGGCTACTCGGATTCAGCCTCAACGTTCAGGGAGTATAGCAAACTGAGAACTCCGGCTCTCAACTTCTTTCCCGACTCCGTGTCGTTTGGATGCAAAAAACCAGTGAAACGCAAGTATCGGCTCATGAGCCAGGGCATAGGATTACAGACATCGAGAAGGACATGGTCGGGCTAGCAGCACAACAGCACAACCACGGCCATAAACATATATACTCTTCACACTGCAAATCGGCAAGATGACTCTGCCTAAGCATATATTTATACATATATATATACATAGTTAGATATGTATGATTATGTATGTAGACCATTGGTTACCGGTTGAACAATCTTAAGACGTGCTCGCCCAAACAAACTTCGCCCAGCAGCTGAAACCACGACCCTGCACGGCCCGACATTCTCTGTACCCCTTGATCTAAGGGTTTAGGGTTTGGGGTTTATGGTTTAGGGTTTACCTAGAGGCTCCAAAGTAGTTCCTTTTGGGGGTTCACATATAGAATCCTATAAGGTAATCCCAAAAAGGAACTACTATGGAGCCTACGGGTAGGGAATCTAAGGGAGGCGCATCACCCCGTAGCCATCGAAGAGGTCATAGCGGAAGTTACCCTCGTAGACCTCGAGGCTTAGTGGGGATCATGGTACACTGCCGCGGCTTCCCACGCCATCATCCCGAACCCTTTTAGGGTTTACCTGGGGATCCCAAAACCTACCGTTTTAAGGGTTATACCCTCTAATTAAGGGGTCATAACCTACTATTTTGTAGGGTTTGGGGATACAGGTAGGGTTTAGGGTTTAGGGTTTCCTTAACTATGCAGCTTCAACGCAAAAAAGACCATATCCCTAGGGCTCAAGATTTGGGCTCCGCAGCTCTGAAATCGAGCGCTCTTTTTTGCAACTACCGGATTCCCGTTTCTTGCGTAAGGTCCAAACCCCAAGCCCTAAGCCCCGACTTCTAAAACCCGACCCCTCAGAACGAATCAACCAATGAGGAGCTCCTGAAGCCAAAAACCAGAAAGCAGTAGAACTCGAGTGAACATCAACCCTCACCAGTGCTGCGAATGAAGACTTTACGACTTCACCTCCTTGTCATGGTGATGTCACATCTGGTCACGGAATCTCCAAACTACACGACAAAAGGGTCATGAGGATTCCGGACAACAGAAACCAGCCAGAGTCGTCACCTAATACCACAACCCCCAACCCCTTAACCCTAATTCGTTGCCATCCTTAACCCTCAAACCCGAATCCCTAACTACACAGTCATCCCCACACCCTATAAGCCTAACCCCCCCGTGCTTTAAACCAATGCCTTCGTGACGCCGGAGAACTGCCGATCGCCGAAACCACGACCTGCGCTGAGCGCACTCCCTTTAAAAGCCAGGGAACTGGGGGGGGGGGGGGGGGNCCCTCGCCAAAACCAGGGTACCTTGCAATGCGAGCCGTGTGTCGTACCCCAGCCCAACTCGTCGTCGAGAATTCCTTCCTATCTTAACTGCAGAAGTCAGGGGGGGGGGAGGGGGGCTTGTTAGGTCTTATAGGGTTTAGATGGTTTAGGGCCCTTTAAAAGCGAAGGAGCTGGAGGGTTAGAGCGTATAGGGTTTATATGATTTAAGGCATTTAGAGTTTGGGGTTTAGGCTCGGAGTTTGGACGGTTCAGGGTTGAGGGACCCGGAATGGGTCCAGGTGGACTATAGCATTGGAAAGACGCTCTATATCAGCCTTTATACCCAGGGTAGGTGGACCGCCGCATTATCGAAGGAACCGTGTGCCCCCTAAACCCTCCACCCGAAACCCCTAAACCCTAAACCCCTAAAGCCTAAACCCACTAAACCTCTAAACCCTGTAATATAAACCCACTGAATGTTCCATCGTGCAGACGTTGATGCAAAATTTCCACTGCGATCTTTCGGCCTTCAATCATGTGCTATAGGGGCCTTAATGATTAGAATAGGGCTTTATAAGGGCTCCTTTAAGCGTTCTATAAGGGATCTATATAGGGGCCTTGATAATTAGAATAGGGTTCTGGGGCCCAATATACTAGAAACATAATTAGGGACCCCCAACATTAACATAGTATTGGTAATTATTTAGGCCCCTATAGTACAACAATCGAAACACGAAGTCCCCGATGCGGTTAAACGCCAACGATTAGCTGGGGGTCCATCATGCAAGGCTTAGATGGCTTACATGCTCAGATCGTCAGACTCGCGGTCAAAATGCATTTTCCAAAGACACACATGGTCTCGACAAACTTTGAGAGTACACTTTAAACGAAGACCTGCACGAATCGAACGCAATTGCCAGAACCCTACACAACCCCACATAAGACGACCAACGAAGTGCAAAAAGTCTCTGAATATCCCGCCCACACAGTCGGGCTTAAAGTTTGGAGTCTAGTTTAGGGTCAGGGTTTACGTAGGTTTGTCTATTTAGGGCTCGGTAATTAAGGGGTTGTGGCTACATGTTGGTTCTTCGGGCCTGGGAAGAAATTAACAAATTGATAATTACGCACCTATATTCAAGCAGTGGCGTCCCCGAACCCCGGGTCTCATCCAAAGTCAGACTGAGATTCCCGGCGTTGACGGTCTGAGTTGTCCTGCTCCTTGGCGCCGGGTTCACGGCTTGTGGTGTATAGTATAGGGGTCCTATACAGGTTCCAGAATGGTTGTCTGCGACATTATGCCCAAATTACGAGGTTTGGTGCGAGGTTCCTGGCGATATACCTAGCGAAGGCTTTTGAATAGAAGCCTAACACTTACATAGAAGGTGGCTTACTGGGTTGAGGGTTTACGAACAAATATGAGGTTATGTACGGCTTATGGAACAGTAACCCACCACATAGGCAACTGCGCTTCGTTAAGTCGTCATATTGCTCCTGTTGGGCTTCGAGTATGCAGATTATGCTAACTTTGGGGTCTAGCGTCTGCAAATCATGCCTAGTCTGGGCTCTTTGCAGTGTCAGGGTCTCAGGAGTGCTTACCTAGAGGCTCCCAAGTAGTTCCTTTTTGGGGTTCATATATAGAATCCTATAAGGTAATCCCAAAAAGGAACTACTATGGAGCCTATGGGCAAAGAATTCAACATCCCTTCACCTTGGGCTTCATAAGGCTTGATGGAACTTAGAAGCGTGAACAGGGACTGTAGAGCTCAATACCAATGTCCATATCCCATCATCACGGCTTCCTTGCTAAGGCTTCGCATTTGACGTTGTGGATATTAACGAACTCCGGTCTGTATATAGTGCAAAAGCTCCGAAGGCCCAGAAACGATGTCATGAATCCATTCTATCGCGCGTGGGCGGCCAAGTAGCCCAGCGGAGAGTGCCGTGCCCATGACGCTTGCCATCTGGGTCAGAACGGGGGGCGCTCATTTCAGGTCCGAAGGATCCTATACGATAAGGGTTTTGTCAGGAGTCTGTATAAGGGTTTGGTGTTTTCGGGCTTCAGGGTTTCACGGACCGTGGACTTTTCTAGACTGACCTTTCCATCTCTCCAGACCAGTACATCTGTGCATTAAGGGTTCGTTCTGGCCCTGGCGACCCTGATTTGCAAACGACCCGAACGCCGGCAACAAACACTGCAAGACAGGGGCATGGATAATTGCCTAAGTTACTCCTTAGGGGCTGAGGGTTCATGAATATATGTATGTATGTAGACATATATATATATATATACATACTCATGTCTGTATATATCTCTCTATATATACATATCGATCTATATATATATAGTTCTAAAAGAAATCGTCCCATATTAAGCTTTCCAGAAAAGGATGCTAGGCCTGGCAGCTCATACTGTAGGGGTGCATGCGGCTACACACACATATTCGGAAATGACACAACATACATATGTATATATATGTATATATATATATTTGTTTGTTTGTTTATTTATTTGTATATATAAGTATATGTATATATACACATACATCTATATATATATATATATGTATACACGCTCGCTTACATTTGCCTTGATTGGGGTCCCTAGACAGGTACTTTAAGGTCAAACTATATACTACATTTTCTGGAATACAGGGATCCGCAAACCCGTACGCTAATGTCATCATCATACACACCCTAGCTGTTGTTCTGATTCCGATCATCTTATCACCTTGTCACAATTTATTTTCATTTCACTACAAAACACTAGACAGCAGTAATGCAGGGGCCTTAACAATTAGAAGAGGGTTTGGGGGTATAGTATACTATAATTAGAATCAGGAACCCCCCAAAACCCTATTCTCAATATTAAGGCCCCTACAGTAGAGTGTAGTCTAGGGCCCTGCCTTGCCAGTTGCCAGTGTAAATCGCTTTGGCATCCCGAGTTTCCTGGTCCAACTGCGACTCCTTCCCGGTGAGCATTAATAGCGCTCGGGGATTTTCGGGCTTGGGGCTTAGGGTTAAAGGTTTAGGTTTAGGATTTGGGGCACAGGGCGGAGATTGGGGCTTCGTGTTTGAAGTCCCTACCTCCATCCTGAAATCTTAGACCCGATGTGACTTGCTCCTACTAGTAGAGCCTGAAATTCAAGGGTCTACCACAACCCTGGACAATAGTTGACTACCTGACGGTTCTATACTGTTCACAGGCCTGGACATATTGCCCCGAGGACAGTCGCCTACTGCATCAGTAACCGGGCCCCGTGGTTAATTCAAACTCAAGCACTAAGCCCGAAACGTACCGTTGTGCCGACGGGATTCTCTGTAGCTTCACGACACCAGTCGGAACAATTCTAAATCCAGAGCGACAGCGCAGCTGCACAAACATGACCCTGCTGCCGAGCACATGTAGGTGCCGGCCGGAACCAAGATGGATGCAAGAAGCTTGGCTTTGTTCTACAATCCCTGATCTTGGATCCAGAGGACGGGGCAATTTTGACTGTTAAAGTTGGTTGTTGAAACTTTCGGTACTGGGCCTGCTTGCAACACAACTATTGGCTACTTTCGGTTTGACAATAAGCGTGCACGGTGTCCCCATCTCTAAAGTGGGAGCAACATGAAGTTCCAGAGGTTCCACAACTAAGCACGAGCGATTCGGAGTGAGCATCAGAAAGTTTAGAAGGCTTGGGTGCAGCGATTTGAGCTTAGAGATTTAGGTTAGGTCTCCGAATCGAGACATTCGGGCTTTTGGGTTTGGGACCTAGAGGCGAAGCCTATTGGTGCAAAGCCACAGCATGCCAGTCCTCGAAACTGTTGTACAGGGCGCCCGGTCCGTGGTAGACGTGGTTCTCCCTGCCAGAAAGCCGACTCCGGCTTCACCCTACCTAAACCTAAACCCTAAATCCGAAAACCCCAAACCCCAACACCCTAAACCCCTAAAGCCTAAACCCTCAACCCCTAAATCCTAAACCCTCAACCCCTAAATCCTAGGAGTTTCAGCTAATTAAGGCCTCAGGGTTTGCAGGGCCAGAAGCCCAAACTGAAAACCTCAGGAATCTGTGCTCGCAGGGTGCGTCGAGGTTCCCAACACCTCCGCCAATCACAACTTCTGAAAGATCTGAAACCTGGGACATGAGCCTTTCATGTAATTCCTGGCCTTCATAGGTAGAATAGGCTTTGGCGGGAACATTATATTATAGTAACAGTACATGAAAAACGAGAATAGTATTACAAACTGTACCGACCCCTATGCTGCTTCGGCATTGTTTCTGAAGATCCTGGGGCTTTCATGACTATAGAGCATCCTACAACTCGCCTAAACCCACAAACTAGTGAACCCCTATAAAGCCCGAAACCCTAAAACGCCCCGAAATGCGAAACCCTGTATACAATGGTTTGGGGCGCATCATATTTCAATGGTTTCAGTTTGGGCTCATCATACGCCAAGTCGCCACTCGCCCACATAGGTCTTGCCATCCGTCCATCGCTGGAGCCCGGTACCCTGGCGCATGTACCTTCCCAAAGGGCTCTATTTGTAGTCATTTTCAGCTTCTACCGTGCGTGAGCTCGCAGCATTCATGCATGGATGGATGCAGGCATGGATGGATGTGTAGATGTGCATTGCATGTGTGTATACATATATATATATATACACATACATACGTAAACATGTATGCATACAAACATATGATGTATGTATACGTATAAACATTACATGTGAATTTGTGTGTGTGTGTGCATGCGCCACATCCCTGAACCCTGAAACCAAGCCCGAGAGAAGGAATCCGATATCCTACAGCCCAATGCCCAACCCTAATTAAAGGCAACGCCAAGCATGAGCGGGGCAAGGCACACGCCATCCAGTTGTGGATGATCCTCGCAAAGGTAAGTGCTGCAAGATTTCCGCACAACAGACAACCGGTACATGTATAAACCCCAGCCCTAAATACTGTTTGTATGGTTCATCACACGTGTTGGATAGTAGCACCGTGGCTGCCAGTACTTCTTTTGGGACGACAAGTGCTAGTACTGGCGCTAATGACGGTTTTGAATGACAGTCTGATTCCGACTAAATATGCAAACCCTTACCATGAGCAGCATCTCACGACAAGTACCCATCCTTCCCTCCGTCATCCTAAACCCGAAAGCCTGAAGCCTTAACCCTCCACATGAATGGCAGCGCGACTCATCATTCCTCCTTGACCTTTGACCCCAAACCCCACTACCCCGGAAGCCTGAAACCCGAAAATGTGCCCCACAACTGACTTCCGCCCCAGCTGGGGTCCATGATTCTGCCCTGGTAGAAGCGGACCCACTCTTGCGCCGTGTCCTTGGCGATTGGCCAGTCAGTGCTTACCCCTACGGGTACTGTAACAGTTCACCATAAAGGGGGCTCCTTCAGCGGTTCCTTTGTGAGCGTCCGAAAAGATGAGGATGATGAGGACATCGCGGGAGTTTAGGTTTAGGGCTTAAAGGTCCATGCGCCTATGTAGCATGTTACCTCACTAGGCTTACCTGTCATAGGTATTGAAAAGGGCAAAGTATTTTAGGTCCTGAGTCCTTGGACCCATAAGGGGCACACTTAGGATCAGATTTGGGGCTTTAGGAGTCGTATCCAGAGAGCCCAATATCCCTTAATTACGGAATATACCTTACGTTATAGTAGGACCCCTAAAATGATTTCAGGTATATTCCTTAATTGAGGGTTCGTATTGGGCTCTCCGGGTATCATGGTGAAGTGCCAAACCAAACCACGATGCGTATTGTCGCCGCCACTGCTACATCTAACAGAAACAATTGACAAGCCCTAAACCCCGAGCCCGGAATCCTGAAACAGAAACTAGGAAATGTTGAGGTTTGGATCTGCGTATAAGCCTCTGGTGCATTTCGGTTTTCGGTTTTTTCTCGTAACTAGGATCCTGTAATACGGCAACACGAGAAGCTGACGAGGGACCTACAATGAAACCGCTCGACTGTGCTTTTTCTTTGGCGAAGGGTGGGTCGGTTATTATAGGCCGCCAGAAACCGCATGTCATCGTCTTTCCAGTCGATCGCCCGCAGTGCTTCTAGAAGAACTGACGGCCGTGCTCGATCATCGCAACCACAGGGGTAAGGCCCGGGCCATGCCACAGTCTTTGATCACCTCGTAGAGGCAGCAAAAGAAGCAGCGTCCACAGTAGTAGCCCCGAGAGGCCTACCGGTAGTATCTGGTATGCTAAAGTATGGTTATAGAATAAGAGGACAGCAACCGACTACCATCTCGGTAACTGGGCTTCTTGGGAGCAGTCGTCGTAAGCAGTAGAGGATCTGGCTGTCAGTTTCGGAGCTCAGTAACCAGAGGCTCCTTTCTTTGGGCAATAGGCTTATAAGTCTGAACCCATAGGAACCCTTACAGGAGCCCCTGATCTCAATTTAAAGGAATCCCATTGAATTACCCATATCGTACCCGCCGTCCTACTCTTGTACCATATAGTACCTTTCAGGGTTCTCTTGGAGGAAGCCTCAATGAACCCCAGAGACAGCGCCTGCTTCCACATCTCCAAGAACTCCGGAAGCATTGCCACCTGAATGTACCTCGGTTTTGCCGGGCTTGGAGTCTATAGGGTTTAGAGTTTGGGTTTTAGGGTTTATAAGAGTGTAGGGTCCATGAAGATATGCATTGAGCTACTGGCAAGCCACACAAACTCTCAATATTCGAAGTCCCAACTCATCACTCTGCAGACCACATGGAGGTTATGGCTACTGAACTCTGACAAGAAGCCCTAGGCCTTTGCTAAAATGGCACCCCAACTCATCATCCCTGATAACCCTGATCCCTAAGCCGCAGCCCGAATCCCACAAACGTAGGTATCCCATAGTAGGAGCTCGGATCCTGAATAAAGGCTCCTCAGCTTCTCATTGCACCAAAGTTGACCCCAAAATGGCAACAGCGAGCAGCTTCCCAAGAGAAGTCGCTGTTCGGAGCTTCAGCCCAAGCGCAAGGTTTAGGGTAGGTCTTGGCGGGTTTAGTTTGGGGCCCGGGGTTTAGTGACCGTTTAGGGGAAGAGGGTCGGCTTCTGGTTTCGTGGAGGGCTTCGATGTTGCCACATCTTGGCCAAAACATTCTGGGCCAAGGCTCAGAGCGTCGACTCCCTTGGGTCAAAGCTTGGAGGATCGCCAACTCCTAAACGAAACCGCATAGTCATACTCCTCCGACCCTAAGTAACCTGGACCGGATCCCCAAACTCTTACCCAAAAGGCCGCCGAAGTCCGGTTTTGCGGTGCCTTTCGCTGCTTTCTTTTCCTTTTGCGGGACACGCTACGCCGAACGCGCACCAAACAAACACAAGTCTACACAGGGCGTGATTGTTGTTTGAACTCTGAAGATGCCTTCGCAGAGCCCTCTATACTCTATGTTACTTCTTTCGTCGGCTGCACGTGAAATCGTAGGGTTTGGGGCTACAGGCCTGCCCTGCCATGCCATATCATACGGTACGATGCGATACAATACAACACATTGCAATACAATACCATACAATACCGAAAGGCTTAGACCCTTGAACCGCGAAAGAGCCCTTACAGTAAATGAATCCCCAGAATAACCTTATTATTCTCTGCTTCTGTAATCTCTCACATCCGCGTCCAGCCTAGAAAACCCCGAACAAACCCTGAACTTCCGAGTGCGAGACTCGAATCCGTGGATGGGCTCCTTTGCGAGCTGTAGACATGACAGAGGGGCCGAAAGGGCTCTGAAAGAGCTTCTTTTCATGCCGTGGTTCCTTAACTTCGTGTCTTTTGTTAGGGGCACAGTTGGAAAGGACCAGCAAGCGGAATCCGGATCTGATGACTTCGTCTGCCTGGGTTTATCAGGGGCCAAGGAATCAGGGCAAGCCCTTTTGGGGGTTTCCGAAAATAGGGGACCCTAGTATAGTACCCGAAATAGTAGGATCCTTATTATAAGGGCCCCAAAATAAGGTACCCCTCATTTTCGGAAACTCCCATTTGGGGGCCATGAGTACAACCGATGAGACACAGCATCAGGTTTATGAAACATGAAGGAATAGACTGCGGCAGGCAGAGCCGCGATCATTGTGCATGGCCTGACACCCAGACCCTTAATCCTTCACCTCTTCTGTTCCTCAGAGTTTAGGCTTTAGCCAGAGGACTCCAGGTTTATTTAGGGCCATGGGTTTAGGGTGTAGGGTTTAGTGAGAGCTTATACTGTAGGGTACTTCACCCCATGATGGCCTGTTGCCGCGACGACACAAAAAGGGTATGCAGGCCAGCTCAGTCGATAAACAGTCGCCTAATTGTGAGCCTTCGCTCGGGCTGTGGCCCGTGGCTGTAAGTTAGGTGTACAAGAGGAAGAGCACTCTGAGCTCTATACCCGAAACCCGTAATGCTCAACCCTTCACAACACTGCGTCAAAGGCTGAAACCTGATTCTGACCTGCAAGCCTCCCTGCAAACAGCAATAATAACCAGTGAGACACGTCAATAATCGTGAAGGCAAGCAGCAAGTACAGTTTGCCGCGTGCCAAGACAATTCACACTAAATCCGAGACTTATACGCTTTAGTAGAAACCTGAAGAAATAAGTTGCCAAGCGACCCAGTCTGGCTGCAGCGCCTTCTTCAGAACCCTCCACTCCTGCGTTTACGGTCAGCATATGGTTAGGGTCTGTCTATAGTAGAAGCCAGAAAGTTGGAACATGGCTTTAGGAGGATGAGTGCTAGGATCCCTTATACTTTACCTTAAGGGCATGAGGATAATGATGTTCCAACTTTCTGGCTTCTACCATATGCATAGCGTAAGACTCCGGGCAGACCGGGCGGATCTTGGGTTTGGGCTTACAGGTCTACAGTCTACAAGGTGTGGACTTCTAGTGCTTATAGGGAACATAGGTTTAGGGTCTGCTTCGGATCTGCATCATCCACCCATTCAGTGATGTAGCTCATGTAGCTCAACCAGAGCGCATCGCTGTTGCCCAGTTCCAGCTGATGCACTGGGCTTTTAAGTAACCAGGGAGAAAAAGGTATAAACTGTTATTTCATAATGGTTACTTTAAGCAAAAAGTGTTAAAGTATGATACTCCAAAGCCCAGTACATCGTGTTTGCCTCCGCAAGCGGCCATGGCACTGCAAGTGGCTTGGCCTGCAGGACAGCTCCACCTTCTGTCTACAGCTCCGAGGCACATTCTTGGCTTTGACCTCAGCGGCCCATGCTTTGTTGGCTAGCCTGAAAGTCGAGGTGAACCTTCTTGCCCTCTTGCCCCTGACGAACCGCGAAGCTGCCTCAGAAATGGACGCCGCTGCAAAGAGAGGACCATCGAGGAAGGCTAACCACATGTGCAGTTCGAGGCGATGTTGTGATCAAATTTAGGGCCTTCATGATTAAGACAGAGTTTTCGGGTATATCATTTGTAGGGTCATTTTTGGCCCCCAAAGTGCCTCTGAACCCAATCGCTCAAAACGCAAAGCTCTCACAAGGTGGGGTCATGCCATGAATAAGAGCTGTAAATGCGGATCCCCCGGACCCTGCAGCCATCAACCCTAAACCGGGTTTAAAGGGTTTAGGGGTTGATAAGGGGTCGTAAGTCAAACCTCGAAGTCTTACCCTGCCCTACGCTCCCGGAGCCCGAATAATCACGAGACCCTCTTCCTGCAAGGCAACCGAAGATGCACCGAAAATCTAACAGTCGAACCTTCAATTTTTTGAACCCTTGGCCTAAGAACTAGATGAATCTTCTGGCACACGAAACCCCAAGCGGTGCTCAACCCTGCCACCGCAGCGCTCCGGCGACATCTCGAATTCAGGAAGCACCTGGCGAGGATGCAGTGCAAACACATGAAGCATCGTTCGTCGTTTTCTTATAGGGTACCTATAGTCTCCATTGAAGTTCCTTTTGGGGCTTACTTTATAGAAGATTTAGGAGGGGGTCCAGGGTCGTCGGTTTGGGGCTGCACTCCTTCTTGCATAGATTTTTGCATCACTGCCTAGCTACCGTTCCTGCATACCTACGCGCTCATTGGCTCGTCTGCTTAGTTCTCCAACGCCTTAAAACCTAACCGGAAACCTAAGCCCTAAACCGTGAACCCTTGGCCCGAATCCCTAAACCCTATCTAAACCCAATACCCAAAGCTCAAACCGAAAGCCAAGCCTCAAGCCACAAACCCAAAGCCCTAAACACTAAACATGTCTTATATAGACCCCTCCAACTACCCTCTAACATACCTCGCTACTATAAGGAGCAAAAGGGCTCCATTAAAGGGCCTTTTGGGGGCTTCTGGATCCTCATGTCAATCCATACCAGCCTGGAAGCGGACTGTCAACCGGTCTTCGCCGCCTCCTGGTTCGGGTCTTTCGGGTTGAGGGTTGAAGGGTTTAGGGGTGTAGGGGTTTAGGGTTTAGGGGTAAGGGTGGATTTAAGATACTGGGAAAAGCTATACTATAAGGACCTTAATGACCAGAATAGGGTGTGGGGCTTGGGGGTTATTGTATGTACGATCACTCGACAGACGCTATACAGGAGACACTACAATTCAAACCGCTCTGTTTTGGGAAGGATGGCTATTTGGAGACGTATTTTGGGCTGGTTCCTGGTTCAGGGTATAGATAGTTTAGGGTTTGGGCAGGTTTACTGTTGGCATGGTTGTTGTTCTGAAAAAAGGAGTCTCTTTACATGCTGCTCTGCGGTTAAACCGTTAAACCCTATACACCGTAAGGTTTGAGGCTTAAGGGGGTTGACTCCAAAAAGTGTATTGGGCCTTACTGTTTTCAGCTCAAGGTCTGTGGCTGAAATCTGCGTATCCGAAACCCAGAACACCGACAAAATCCTGAAATTCCTTAAGCCACCTCTGTGTAAATATAACCTCGGCACTACACCCTCGACCCTGGCAAACTCAGATATCCGCGCTGCAGCACCGAATCAATCCGAAATAGGGCATGTGTGGCATTCGCCAAACCCCTGTAGTCCCAAACGGTCCAAGTACTAGTACAGTAGATACTTCTGGGGCCCAGATACCTACTAAGTCCCTCCTTTCATGGTACTTGGACCCTTTGGGAGTATGGATACACAAGAGGCCCGTGAGGACGCCAATTTAGGTTCAGGGCTTAGGGTTTAGGTCCCTCCCGGGTATACCTACTTGTCTAGTATCCTTGGGAACTCAAGGCTGTATAACCTTTGGGAGTATATCAGATTATGTAGGGATGATAATACTCCAACAAGGTTACTAGGTCCTAAGGTATTACTAGGTCCTAGGGTATACGGGAGTTCCCCATGATCGGGGACCCTAATATGGTTCCCCAAATGGTAGGATCCGTATTATAAGGACCCCCACGATGAGGTACTCCTAATTTTCGGAAACTCCCATAAGGACGCACAACACCACTCAAGACCAAGACCGAAAGCCGGTCCAGCACCGGCTTTGGCTGCATCGATCCGAATCTCCTGCGGAAGCCGCAGACATGTGAGTAGTTCTCTGAAGTAGTGCCCCTTCTCAGGCCCCCCCTCCAAAATAGTACGGCACTCACGGGGCTTCGATCTCGTAGCGGGCTGCGTGACTGAAGGGGGGAGGATTGCTAGGTCAGTGTTTGAGCAGAGTTAAGTTTTAGGGTCCGGGTTTAGGCCTAACCCCCAAGCATCTGCCCCGACCGGCCTTGATGAACTTCAAGGGCAGCTTGAACTTCGCCAGGCTCGACTCCGCGTCCTGTAGGGTTTAGGGTTTAGGGTTGAATGATTCGACTAGGGTTTCGTGCATCGCATGGTATAGCTGTGGCAAGGGACCATAAGGAACAGTACTACTAAAGATTCAGGCTTCTATAGGGATCTTTAACTTAGACAATCATACTGAACTTTACCCCCCCCCCCAAACCATACTCGATATCACATCGTATCCCAGATCCCTATGCTACTTGAGACCCCCCCATATTCCTGCGAAACCCCGTAGGTGCTCATAGTTCAGCTTCGATGTGCTGAGACTCTCAGCCGCAAAGCTGCACTCTAACCTCTATCTTCAACCCCGACAGTCGCCAAACTGTATCAAACCATAGGGCTTAGAGTTCAGGGTTCAGGGTTTAGAGTTTAGGAGCCCTGAACCCTAAACCCTGAAAGTGACCTGCATGACAGCCCACGGAAAAGCCGAGTCCTCAGGCTTATCACCAGCCATGGGTATGAGCTCATGCAAGCCGATGCCGCCACTCATCTGCGCCTTCTTCGGGGTGAAGGAAGTCCATGGTTTAGGGGTTCTTTGGGATTAGGGTCTTAGTGCTGTAGGGCTTAGGGAGTCCCTGGTTTAGGGGCTGAATGGGATTATGTCCGTGGTTTAGGGGTTTAGGGGCTCAGGGGGTTGAGGGCTTGGGGCGTTAGGGTTTAGGACTCAGGGTGTCCATGGTTTTTGAACCCCATTTCGGGGCTGAGGTCACATTCGTGGTGTAGGCTCTAGGGTGACATCGGGCGATAAAGGCGTACGGCCCAGAAGAGTCAGGATCAGAAATCGCTGTTGGGGGAATGGGGCTTGGAAATCTGAGCTGGTTGTACAGCATTACATCTTCTTCGTGTTGTCAGGGAAAAGCCCTCACATGTCTCAACCATCCACGCAACCAAATCTGTCTTCAATGCATCAACTGCCCGGAAAAGACATAGGCCTCCCCTACAAACGACTCAAGAAACCGTACTTTAGTGTCCTAAATAACTACCAATGCTATTCTTGGGGGTTCCTCATTATGCATATAGTTTAAAATCCCCAAAAGCCTGTTCCAATCAGTAAGGACCAACTCAACACCCGAAGCAGAACGTTAAGAATCCAAAGACTCCAAGGAAAGCCTAAACCCCAATATGGGTGGTTGTCAAAATTATGGTCCCAAAAAGGGTCCTTAATTTAATACGGCACCTAATATTTGGGGTACCCAAAACGGGACCATAATTTTCACAACTACCCATATCCTGAAGGCGCACACCCTCTAGAGCCTACAACCTACTCCCTGAACCAGTTAGGCCCTACCCATAGGCTCCATAGTAGTTCCTTTTTGGGATTACCTTATAGGATTCTATATATGACCCCCCAAAAGGAACTACTTTGGAGCCTCTAGGTAAGCCCTACAGCCTAAACCCAAAGCCAGATGCCCCAAAACCAGCCCCACACTTGGATCATCCTGGAGGGCCCCTAGTTATTATAGTTCCAGTACTTTTTTAACCCTAAACCCTAAACCCTAAACCCGGAAGCTGAGACTGCAGCATCCAACTTGGAGAAGAGCAGCTCCCCTTTAGCGGCGGTGTCCAGGGTTTCTCCGCCAGCCAGACTGCGCGACTGCTGTTTGAGGGTTTAGGGTTGAAGATGTGGTTAAAGGTGTAGGTTTGAGGGTTTAGGGTAAAAGGTGTAGGGTTACCTTATAAGGCTTAGAGTGTAGGGTTTTGAGAGTTTGGAGTTTCGTGTTTAGGGTTGCTTGAGCGTTTAATTGAGGGCTTCAGGTGTAGAGTTTATGGGGCTTCGGGGGTTTAGGGTCTAGGGTTTAGTGATGGTTTGATTGAAGGCTTCAGGTTTAGGGCTTATAGGGTTTGATATCGGCAACGACTTTGCCAGAGGGGCATAATGGACTTGCTGTGCATGAGCCTACAGAAATTGACAAACGCTCTCCTCAACCTTCATAGAGTCTTCGGGAAGTCTAAACCCTAAATACCCCTGAGCACTAAACCCTGATACCAGAAGCCCCAAAAGCCGTAAACCCTACAAAACGCTAAAACCCTAAACCCTAAAGCCCTAAAACCCGCCGTCCTCTGCATGGCATTGAACTTGAGAAGCAGAACCTTCGCAGCCTCAACAAACTCCTGGCTCGCTTGGTGGGTGTTTCTTGGTGGTTCTTCTTCAGAAGTCGTTTCAAGGGTGCCAGAATCATCATACGTAATAACAACAGATATTATAAACAAAACTTATCGTTTAGGGTTTATAGGGTTGAAAAATGTACATATAGGGCTTGGGGACTACGCATCCTGTAAGGGTCCTATAAGGGTTCTGCTGGGGGGATTAGGTTTAAGGTTGAGGGTTTCATCGGGTCTTGGAGGACCCCGACCACATTAACACTCCACCCTCAGCTTACTCCCTAAACCCTATAAGCCCTAAACCCGAAGACCCAAACCCTACTCCCTAAACCAATGCTGCTTAAAATTTGACAAGGCCACTCAGAAAGCTTTAGGGTTTAGGGTTTTTAGGGTTTAGGGTTTAGGGTTCCTGTCTGTTGGGTTCTTTTGAAGCAAAAACCTCTAAAAATGCTGGACCCTTACTTCGGTTCGGACCGAGGGTTGCTAGGTCGGGGCGCTTTATGCGAGTGGGTTTAGGGTTTAAGTTGGAGGGCTTGGTGGCTTTAGGGTCTATAAGATCTTGGAGTTCAATCCCCTAAACCCTACAGCCCTGAACAACGAAACCCCAGGGCTTCAGGTTCGGAGCATAGGGCTCTTCATGTGACTGTCATCTGAGTACCTAGAGGCTCCAAAATAGTTCCTTTTGGGCGTTCATATATAGAATCTAAGGTAGTCCCAAAAAGGAACTACTATGGAGCCTATGGGCAGCCCGTGACTCAGCTCTTGCAGTATCGACGGGGACTTCCGGCTCTAGACCCGCTACAGCAGCCAAGCCATCCAACAAAACTACGCACTGTAACCCAGAAGGTCCAAGTACCCAAATAACAGGGTTTTAGGTCCCCAAAACCATTCAGAGTATGGATTCTTGGGACCTAAAACCCTACTATTTGGGTACTTGGACCCTCTGGGTAATAATCAAAGCAATAACAGTGATGCGACAAACCAACATAGGGGACTCAAGGGAATTTTTGGCTCCGGTCGGAAGGTAAATTAGGTATACTACAACTATAACTATAATGACTATAGTGATGCCACGCAACGCCTAGGGAATACAGTTCTAACTACTATAAGGCCCCAAAGTCAAACAGCGGACCTTGAAGCCCAGGCTCTACTCATAGAAGAGGCAGAAGAGGAAATACAAGAATAGAGAAGAGTCCAACACCTCAAAAAGGCGCACTCGCTCAGCGTCCCGTTATGCAAGAACAATCCACTGAAGCATCGATATCCAAGCAAAGGGAAAGCCCGGCTACAGGGATTCAGGGTTTAGGGTGTTCACGCTTTCTGATCGAAGGCTACGCAGCCACCGAGTGCAGCTGAAATCCCAACTCCCGAGCCTGACATGAGCCTGCTCCTAAATCTCTGACCTTGCAGAAGAAGTCTTCTGCTGCAACATAGACGCCTTTGTACTTCTCAAAAGGGCTTTCTGGCAGTTTTGGACTGCATCATCCTATGACTATAAACAGGAACCCTAAGCTAGCTATTCAATCTTCTCTACACTACCCCTAACACTTAACACCGAATCCCAAAGCTAGCACAACGAAGGCCTCTTTCTTGATTTCGAAGCCTTCGCTCAAATCGGCCCACCTTTGAAAGGCCAGGATTCAGGGCCTTTTGCCTTCGGCTCAGGGTTCGGAGCTCTTGTTCATAGGGACCCTTAGGGGGGTAGGGGGGAGGGGGGTAGGGGACTATATTTCCTTAAATAGGCCTTATTAGGTCCTTACTGGCGGCATTAAGGCCCCCTACCACCCCCTAAGGGTCCCTATGACTTGTGCTTTCGAGACAACGTAGGATTCTGCCAGCAGCTTAAGCCGGCAATTCTGGAACTCTGCAGTTGTCAACCCAAACTCGAATTATGACTCTCTTCTTCAACCACCGGGCCCCCAAAAGTTCAAACTTTCTAATACAGAGCTAATGTATAAGGCCAAAAAGTTTAAAGTTCCCCCGTTCACTATCCAAATGTGAGGCCCTAAACCTCCTGGAAGGGCTGAGGACTCGGTGTGTCGCCATGTAAACCGCTGTCAAGAAGAAAGGACTCTTAGGGGGGTAGGGGGGAGGGGGATAGGCCTAGGGGGCCTCAATACCGAAAATAAGGACTTAATAAGGCCTGTTTAAGGAAGTATAGTCCCCTACCCCCTCCCCTTACCCGCGAAAGGGTCCCTATGAGTAAGAATCTCATTTCTGCAGGATCGGGAATCGGGACACTTCATGACGAGAGCCCGACTTCAAGCCCCGGTACTATTCGGGTTTTGGGTTTAGGGGTTTAGGGTAGCAGTCCCTGATGGGTCAGCAAAACCCAGCGAACGAACTTCAGACTTACATGCTGCATTCCGTCAGACTAAGGCGCACTTCGGATGCTCAGGCTGCAGAGAAGGGACCCAATAAACAGGACGGTTAGGGTTTAGGGTGGGGGCTTAACGGTTTTGGGGTTTTAGCCTGCAGTCCAAACGCTCAAGTCCTCGGACTTGCAATTGACTATAAAGCCAGCTCTAGCTCGAAGTAATCTAGAAATCATTAAATCAAACCCACTCACATCGACCATCCACCTAGGAACCCCAAACCCAACAAGCACAAATCTGTAGGTCGCTGGCAGCTGCTCTTCGTCCCTGTATTTCGGATGAGCCCTCACGAACTTCACGAACTCCTTCGGGATCGGAGCAGGATTAGGGTTTAGGGTTTATAGGGTTTAGGGTTTAGGGTTTAGGGTTTAGGATTTGGTGCACACTACTTAAAGCATCGAAGCTCTCTGTTCTGCATCATTCAGAAAAAGGGGCCTAGAGAGATATTGGGTTTCCCGTTTGGTTGAATACCCTGTTTAATGTGTGTGTGTGTGTGTGTTTGTGTTTGTGTTTGTGTATTTGTGTGTGTGTGTCTGTCTGTCTGTCTGTCCGTCCGTCCGTCGGTCTGTCTGTCTGTCTGCCTGCCTGGCTGCCTGCCTGCCTGCCTGCCTGCCTGGCTGGCTGGCTGGCTGGCTGTCTGTCTGTCTGTGTCCGTGTCTGTGTCCGTGTCTGTTATGTGTTTGTACTGTAACTACCTTACCCTAAATCCTGCAACCCAATACACCCCGTACACAGCAATACCTTGCACGAGCTGGCCGTTCTAGGACATGACATAATGCCCACCTCAAGCCCTTAACAGGACCTTAGGAACACAGGTTTGGGAATATTGTGCTTGAGCCCGAGGCCCGAAACGTGCCCTGGCAAAAGACATGAACAACTTAACCCCCAAACCCTTACACCCTCAACCCTAAAAGGGCCCTTGCGGGATGTCACGGCCATCCGGTCTCCTTGACCTCTTCCGGCATGTCTTTAGGCAGCTCGTCATCCTGGGTTATTAGGATTTTGGTTTTGGGTTTAAGGGTCTCAGGCTTTCAAGGTGTAGGCTGTAATGAGGGTTTAGGCTGATTCGGGCTTAGGTGTTGGGGCTTCACTGCATGCGGCATGTATCGAATGAGAGAGAGGGGTCAGAAGGCTTTCGATCACTTCTGAGTGAGCAAAACCCTAGACGGTGAACGATGCGACATCACATGCGTGTGCGCGTCTATTTGGCTTCCTGTTCGGTTTAGTAAAGTAATATGTAACCGACAGCCTCGAAACCATATCTGGTCCATGGGAATGCAGCCCTGGTTTCATCGTCTTTTCTTGAAGCTTCGAGTTCAGACATATATAACATAGCGGCCTTAGTAATAACTTTAACAGATGGAGTAGGGTTTTGCGGGAAGAATATATCGTGGTTATACTCAGTTATAGGCTATGATCATGGACCGTGAGAAGTAGCACTGGTAATCCTTTCAGGCTACGCCTTGTTTAGGGTGTATGCTTCGGGTTTAGGGTTTAGGGTTTAGGGGCAGTCCCTGACCTGTTGCGTTACTGACGGTGCTGTTGCTCAAGGCCAGCCCCTTGCTCTTGCAAATGAGCTGAAGAATTTGAGAGCACAAGAAGGCTCCGGAAGAAAGGATCCTTTAAATCACCGAGCTAATGATTCTAGGATTTCCGGCTTTATCGGCCACAGTACACCAGGAAACCTGGCTCAAATTTTCCCAATCCTGATCCCGAAACAAAAATATCTCTAAAGCTCTGAAGGCCCTCAAACCTAAAACCTAAACCACTAACATAGGGGCCTTTATGATTAGAATAGGGTTTTGTGGTACAACCATACTATAAAAAGGACCACCAAAATAGTATACGTAGCTATTAAGGCCACTAGAGTGAACCCCTAAACCCCCAATTCTTGAAACACTCCCTGGAACAAGGTGTCGGGTTTCCAAAGAGGTTCCATATGCACTACATCGTCTGGAACTCGATCCCCAGAATAATGATAAGGATGGCCTTTGGGGACCTATTTCCATAATGGTAGCTTATAGCCCTAAATCCCCAACCCCTAAACCCCCAAACCTTAAGCTAGACACGACACATTTAGAATACCCTAAACCGTGAACCACTAAACCCTACAACCCCAGATATATGGACCCCCTGGGTTTGGGTAGTTGCCGAGTCCCCGACCCGCTTCTGCACTAGCTCGGCCACGACGAGGATCTCCTGCATCTCTGCTCTCAATTTAAATATGTTCTTTTCTAGGGTTTAGGGTTTGGGATACAGGTCTAGGGTTTAGGGTTTCAAAAATGGGTTTAGTGTGCAGGCTTTTAGGGCTGAGGCTTTTTGGGTTTGGGATTTAGGTGCTGTGGGTCTCTGGGGTCTAGCGTGGTTTAGGGTTGCTTTATGGATCTCCCGTTTTCCGGTTGGTCTTCTGTGTACGTGTCGCGTTGCGGGGTTTCGGGCCTGCTCGTGCTTCGTAGGACTTCGGGTGTAGAATTCAGCTACATGCCGCCATATCCCCGCTGCTGAGACCCTCTCCTGCTGGCGAAACCCCAAACCATCGTTTTTCGGGAACAAGGAGCCCCAAAGCTACAGATTCAACTTGATTTCAGAGCGTATTATAAACCTCAACCGCACCAAACCTCGGATACAATAATAGAAGTAGAAAAATGTTTTGGCGTATCTTGTACTACAATTAGGATAAGGACCCCGCTTGCCAACAAAATATCGGTCATCATTTACACCCCTCTATTGCCCCAACATCCCTACATTATACATTTATTATATCATATAAGGAACCCACCCAAAAAACAGGCCCGTACATTACCAATTATTTAGGCTTCTACAATAAACCATAGGTCCGAAACCCTACTTTAGGCTTCTAGGGCACCTCAACACAAGCAGGCCAGAGCTCAAAGCCATAAGCCACAACCTTCCCATATAGAGACCGGAAGAGATAAGTGGGGCTTTGGATTAACAGACTTTGATCTTGTGAGTCTACATGACCCACACAGACCAGCCGCACTTTCGGCCTTGCGGCCCGAAAAGGGTCCTACTTTGTTGCTGGCGCTGGCGTAGTAGTCTCAACAGTTTCTGAACCTCTGCCACTGGCTGCGGAACGACGTCATTCTCGCTGATGTGCCGTGAACTAATCTCAGTGTAATCTCAGCGGTCCATTCTCGCCGAACGATTCTTTTGATGCTGTCCGCCTGCTTCATCAGGCGGAATGCCTCCAAGCAAACGCTCTCCAGCTTGAAGACTCGCAATGATGTCCTTGTAGGGCAAAGCACCAAGCTGCTTGTTCACATCGCGGAGCGGTGGCAAAAACTCCTGGATGGAGGGCCCATAGTTGGAAGGCAGTTCTAATTTACTCTTGAATCGCTATCGCTACAACACACGTGCCACCAGAACCTAGCACAAAACACTAGGGCCGCTGGCTGCTAGCCGCCTCAAACGAAGCCCACTATTGTATCTTAAGACTACCATGCATAGCCGTGCTTGTTGGAGGAGCCCTGAATCTATCGGCCATGGGGG
>BGNK01004609.1:2487-26014 GCA_003297005.1 Symbiodinium sp. clade A Y106 | reverse complement strand
CCCCCCCCCCCAATAGTATAGGTAATTATTAAGGCCCCTATGAGCCTGAAGCCTCCCTGCGCCCCGGACATCAATAGTGGCCTGCACTGCGATCTCGCCGTCCTGGCGTTCAAGAAAGCTCTAGGGCCTCAATTCCCATAACTTCAAAGCCCTTATAAATCTTAGCCCCACAAACCCCAAACATAAGACACGGTCGTGCTGGACTCGTTCCGAGCACACATGCCGTGCTCCTAGCAACAAGGAGGCGGAGGAGCTCTTCAAGGCACTGACAGTAAAAGGGTTTCGGGGTTTATTTTCAGGTTCATGGCTGTGGAGTTTTAGGGTAGGGAGGACGATACCGACACAGGCCGGAGTCAAAACAAGAGAGACAGAGATGGCTAGATTGAAACTTAAGATGAAAATCATAGTCGTCATTACTAAACCACTTTATTCATCATAAGACAAATGAAACTTACTGACGGTGCACGGTCTACAGTTAAGAGAGCATACATTTCTGCATCCCTGGCTCTTCCTTTGGGGAAGCATGATCAGACGCCAAAGTAACGGAATGCCGACCCTGAATCAGACTCATCGATATAACCGAGTCTTCAACCATGAATTGCAACAGGGGTGCCAAGTTCAAGGGATGGCTCTCGTGCTAAGTTCGCAATATCGCTTTTTCTCGCCGTATCGTGTGTCATAATGTTGAAAGATCTTTGGGTGCGGGGTGTAGGGTTTCTAGAACAACTTCGGCTTCAGGTTCGTACTTCCTGGGAGCAAGGGATACTGTACTCTCGCAGGGCCGAATTGTCATAAAGTCTACCCTGAACCGTCAGACGAAGCCTTGTATACAAACCCTAAACCCCCTTACAGTAGAAGCCAAAAAGTTGGAAACCCAATAGCCTCAGTCCTTAAGAGTCGTGTATAGGGAATCCCAGCACTACTTGTCCTTAGTCTGGTTTCCGACTACCCTAAACCCTAAACCCTCAACCCATGTAAGCTAGACTCCTTGACTATAGTAGAAGCCCAAAAGTTGGAAACCCCATAGCCTCAATCCTTAAGAGGAATGTATAGGTAATCCCAGCACTATTTGGCCTTAATCTGGATTCCGACTACCCTAAACCCTAAACCCCTAAACCCTAAATCCCTAAACGCCTAAACCCTAAAACCCTAAACCCTAAAACCCTAAACCCTAAACCCTCAACCCATGTAAGCTAGACTCCTTGACTAAGGGGTGCGAGGCTCTCTGAGCCCTTCCCCCTGCCCTCAAATCCTAGAGCTCTGCTGAGCGACCTGAAGCCTAGGGCTTAGGGTTTAAGGCTTTAGGGTTTAAGGTTTTGAGGGTTTAAGGCTTTAGGGTTTAAGGTTTTTTGAGGGTTAAGGTTTTGAGGGTTTAAGGCTTTAGGGTTTAAGGTTTTTAAGGTTTAAGGCTTTAGGGTTTAGGGTTTTACGATTTTTGGTGGGTTCAGGGTGAAGAGCCTTGAGTTCCAAAGCCGTTCCACTGAACAAAACCCTTACGACCTGAACCTTGCATCCTGACCCCTCACCCTCAAACCCTTAACCCCCGCACACTGTTGGGTTTCCGAAAGTAGTTCTAGTATCACATAGCCATAACTTCGGAGCCGCGCGCTCATGCGGGCTCCTTATTGTAGTTAGATCATATACCAATATGCCATATTGTTCGACTTTGTAGTTATAGTTATATATAGACTCTATACCCCAATACACACCATAACCCCTAAACCCTAAACCCTTAACCCTAAAGGACCATAACCCTTAACCCCGGCACCTTCTCTTTGTCAAGAAACTCCATGACTTCCGCAGCAACGAGCTCAGTTTTGTCCTCCTGGCAGGGTCGCACGGTTTAGGCCTTAGGGTTTAGGACCTTAGGACTTAGGATTCAGGGTTTGGGTTCTTTGACCAACGGAAGGTTGGCATTTGCTTGAATTATTGTCGCTTTTCTTTGTTTATATAGGTCAGCAGAGGGATTTTAGGCTTTGATCTAGGTTTTGAGAGGTAGAAGGCCTGAATGATTAAGGGCTTTAGGGCTTAGAGCTTGGGAGAAGAAGCGACCTTTGCCAACACAGTCCAGACGAACCCTGCTAATCATCTGTAGGGCCACCCTTCGAAGCACTGATCTGTATCTGTAGATCCAGGAGCCCACTGTTTCACAAAGTACACCTAAATTCTGGGATCGAAGCCTAGGTTTTCTTCGGGTAGGGTTTGGGTATCTACTGTGTATATTCATTGACTTCCATTATACGCTAAACCCTAAACCCTACAGACCCTAAACCCTACACCCCTAAACCCTGGATTCATCTGTAAGGCTCAAGGCCTTCCCGAGGGATTCTGATTTTTTCACGGCTGGTTTACGGTTTCAGCTAGCACATGCCATGTCGATGTTCAAACGCGAGCACGCCAACAATTTTGCGACCACAAAGAAACAATTCAACAAAAACTGCTCCCCTGATTATTCCAATCCTGTTCTCACTCACATGTTCCTTGCAACCTCGACCTTGCAGCTCATCCAATAGCCACCAAGCAACATGTGCAACCATCCCTGATGGGCGATTCCTTTGAACTGAGGGATGCAAGAGGGCAGCAAAACTCCAGTAATAAGGGGTTGGTGGTATAGTATACTGCACTCATAGAAGGTAGATTAGTACGACTTCTTCCGCCCCTTATGGTATTACTGTCGGTGCTGGTGTTAATCCTCGTCTCTGCTCAACCAGCCTTTGCCCTAAACCCTACCTTGGCCTGCCAAACCCTACTTTTTTGTAGGTTCTTATTATGAACCCTAATATGGAGTTTATAGGGACTCTACAAAAAAGTAGGGTTTGGTGGGTTAAGGTATGGATCCAAAGCTCTAAGCCAGTCGCCCGTCCTTGACACGATCCTTCAGGTAGTCGAGCATGATCTTCTCTTTGTCAGCTTCAATGTCAAGCCTTCATGAAATTGAGGGTGTAGGGTTCAGGGTTTAGGGGTTCGGGTTTCAACTTGCAGTACTTTGCTTTGGGAAGGTCGGAAGTGCTGTGACTTTTCCGCTTTGGCAGTGCCTTGTCCCCCAAAATCTAAACCGTAAACGACCTGAAACATGAACCCGCGCCCCCTCTGAACCGCCTCCCCTAAAGCCTAAACACTCCAGACTTCAGAACCCCCGGTGTAGGTTGAGCTTAGGATTTAGCGTTGACGGTACCATACCAAAACATGGCAGTACTTACTACCACGCACTGGTAGAGGACCTTTGTTACGGGTGCGTTTGCGCGGCTTGTTCCGGTTCATATGTCATAGGCTCACACCGAAACCGGTCTAGAATGCTGGAGTCAAACCCCAAATCAAAAACCCTAAACCCTGAGCCCACTCGTGCACCCTTTCCAACCTTGAGCTCCCGCGACCAACACTATCCAAAGCCGCTGGGCCCCGAGCGTGGCTAAGGAGGTATCGTGCGGAATCTTCGGCACCCTTGCTTGCTTCGAGTTTTTTTTTAAGTGCATCGGACTTTTGATGACTTTGCTTCGAGTTTTGAGGCTTAGGCGTTTCAGTTGAGGATTGGGGCTCTCACTTGCTCAGGCGCAAGTGCCTAATTGTCGTACAGAGTCATACACTCCCCTAGATACTATTGTACTTTTTCTACTGCCCTAGACCCAAACACCTGATTGCCAGGTTCCTTGGACCCTTAAGGTCAGAGTCAAAGCTATCAGAGGGTGCCTTTAAGCACCCCGTGCAGTTTACGGTTGAGGAGTTCGCGGTATATCGCCTAGGGCAGAGCCGCTCACTTGAGGCTGTCCTTCTGCATGAAGTCGTTACAACACTGCTCCCAGACCCCCGGAAAGATCTAGAAAGTAGATCCCCTAATTTGGGGCCCTATACTACTAAGGGTACTTTATAGGAACCCCCATTAAGGGATCTACTTTCTAGATCCTCCCGGGGGTCTGGGCTTCAGTGTTCAGGCTTTTCTGCCAGAAACCCCTCACCCTGAACCCTTCCCAGGCGAGGGCATTGACAAACAGACCCCCTCCCTCCACACCATCCGGCCCCCTGGAGTACCGGAGAGGAACTTAGGCAGGCAGGCGAAGTGAGTCTCATGTACGCAGACTCATAAAATTCCACACTTATTTCGCCACTTCTTATCTTTGGCCTGGCTTCGTTTTCAAACTACTACGGAAAATCTAGACTCGTTGTTCCGTGCGGTTCCTTCAGAACCAGCAATACAAGGGCCTAAATAACTAGGCTAATTTGGCGGCTAGGGCTACGGGGTAACCGGGGTATTTTGTATGTACTTTGTTGTAGCTTTCAGGGGACTACCGGGGAACACTTTTACGGATACTCGTACTGTACATTCTACCCCTAGCTATCTTTCGCAACCAGGCCCAATGAAAACAGCGGTTTTAGGAGCCACAGAAACGTACGTACAACACGGAAGTGAAGGCAGTACCCGTTCCGCATAAATCGAGCTACCATACACAATTGCCCTAACACCCTGATAAGAGCGCAATCAACATGCGGCACCCGAAACCCTGAACACTAAACCCTCATCTCCTAAACCCCCAACAAACCACAGAAATCAAAGGTTAAACGTTCCGATTCCTACTAAACTATAAGAGCCCAACAAGTTTACAGGTTGGGCATTGGGGATCTAAATCTCCTAAACCCTTGAGAACCTCGACATCTCTGGATGGGCTCAGGCCACGACGCTTTCGATTCTCCGGGCTTAGCAGCCGACTTCTGCAGAAAGGGGCCCGGCTGTTCTGAAACCCATACTTTTGGGGCCGTAAGGATTCGAGCAAGGCTCTGGAGTGTAGTATACTGTAGCTTTCAAGGAACATAAGGGGATAGTTTGGTAAGTTGTTCAGACTCCATATTTAATTTCTTCTGGGGCTCTCGATTGGGGGGGCTTTACCTTGGACTACACTTGGCTGCAACTTACTGCTAGGAAGTTACAAAGTGTAACGAGCTCCCAAGGCACGCCGTAGCTGGACGGATAAGTTGCATCCTGAGAAACATGCATCCACGGCCAGCAGGCTTTGAAAGCAAGGAATGCCCTTCAAGTAAGGCGACAGCATCCTTCGGGCTCCATGATCATCAACATCTCATGCATCGAAGTGTCCAACGATGTTCGGGATCGAAAGGCAAATGTCAAGTCAGTGTGCAGTTCGTAAAACGAGCTAAGTCACCACGACTAGGGCGTATGATACACGATGTATGTCTGCTCACACATGCATCCATCCACCCGTCCATCCGTGCCTGAACACACACACACACACACACCGGACCTACACACCTACATAACTACACACATACATACATACGTACATACATACGTACATAAATACATCCATACATCCGTACACCCCTCCATCCATCCTTCCTTCCATACATACATATGCTGATTACAGTAATCAGTTCTTTAATCAAGTAACAAGTTACTTCATGAACTCTTTCATTTCATTCATGCGTATGTCCTTCAGTACGCATACATTCGTAAATGCAGGCATATGTACCTACACATGTGTGTATACATATATGCACGCATATGTATTAAATGTATGTATACATGTATGAATGAACGTAATTACAGCTGTATGTATGCAAATGTGAATGCATATGTGTGTGTATGTATATATATACACACACATATGAAGCATGCAAGCATACATGCAACGTTCTATGTGTATACACATGCGCGTACATGCATGCATGCATACATACGTACATACATACGCACACACACACATACATGCATACACATGAATACAAACATGCCTACAGCATGTGTGTATGCATGCTTACATACATACACATACATGCATATTGTATGTAAAATTTATGTATGCATGTATGTATGTATGTTTCCTTTATAAGAACCCAATTTGAGGACATGCGGTGAACAAACCCTGAAGTCCATGACGCAGCCTTGCCCCAGCCGAACATGCTCCACCTCAGATGTACGGTCTTGCAAAGTATCTAATGTAGGATTTAGGGTTCTCAATATTTCGGACAGGGATTTGAGGTACCTTATACTAATTATACTCCAAATACAACGATGTAGGGACCTCAATATTTCGGACAGGGATTTGAGGTACGTTATACAACAAGGACCCGAAGGAATAGTGTTAGATTGTAATCCGACCTCGATACTAGGCTGCGTGGGATTAACCACCCACCATGGACTTTCTGGAGCCTGCATCATTGTCGGGCGGGCACAGAGACAAACAGTATCACCTGGACTTGAGAAAGATAGCAAACAAGGTCGTATTGAAGATGTCTGAGCGCGTCACAAAGCCAAGATGTAGGTTGATGGAGATTTTAACAGCAGGCTTATACTTATGAGTATCACAATCGTTATATCGGCTTGCAGAACGGATTAGGATGTCTTCCGTGCACTGAAGCTGCCGTACTAAGGGCTTTCAGGGTTTAGGTAGGGTTTCGAGTCGAGCCTTAATACTTACAATAGGGCTTTGGGGACCCACTATACTATAATTATCATTTAGGCCCCTATAGTAACAAGGTTTCTGGCTAGGGCCCAAAAAAAGAGAACAACACCTTACTTCCCGAATACACCTAGTGTGAAAAGTTCAAACTTTCAGAATAAGACTACCTTACATAAACCCCAAAAGTTGAAAAGTTGGGTTTTGAACCGTTCTGACACAGTAGCCAAAACAAGGAACGACAATGTCATACGTAAGAAAACGTAGCTGTCGTGCTGTACTGAGGCCAACCTTGACGGTTGGTGCCGGCGAAACCCGCACACGCTTGACATTGGAGAAGAGTGTCAAGTTCTACAAGTAGTGCGTTTAGGGCTCAGGGTTTAGGGTTCTTCAGGGTTTAGGGCTGATTAGGGTGTACCCATAGGCTCCATAGTAGTTCCTTTTTGGGATTACCTTATAGGATTCTATATATGAACCCCAAAAAGGAACTACTTTGGAGCCTCTAGGTAGTGAAGTGTTTCCGGACTCATCACGGTCTTCACGCGTGAGGTTTTGGCCTGGAGAGCTGGCTTGCAGTCCCTCAGGGTGTAGGGCGAAGTATGGTAGGCCCTACTTAGGGCCCCAAAAAAGCACATAAGCAACAGAAGGATAGGGATAGGGATATTCCATATACACCCCCATAAAATGAAGCCCAATGAGGTAAGGATATCCCCATTAAATGCCTATGCTTATGTCCTTTTTGGGTCCCTAACTACTTGCTCTCATCATTGCTCTTGAGACCTGAGTCTGAACACAACCTTCAACTGTAGGGTTTTGCCTCCCAACCCTAAACCCTAAACCCTAAACCCTTCCCATAAGCCTCCCAAAAGCCTGAACCCGACAGTTTCCAAGCACCACAAACTCTAGATTTCTCTGGGTCGTCTGCGCTTTCGCTTCCTTCTTCTCCTGGCAACAGCAAGCTTGGAAGTGTAGTTTTTTATGCGCATAAAAAACTACACTGCCTCCTGGCAACAGACAGCTTGGAATCGCAGGAATTGGACTGCAAAAGCTGTCAACACTACCCTCAACTGCCTTCTGTCGCGTCCTGTACTATAAAAACAAAGCACCGTTTAGAATTAAGGGAAAAGCGCAAAGTCATGTGCCAGAAACTCTGGACAGCATCTACCCGGAAGAGCGTGGGAAGCAGCTCCCTAAAGGTCTAGCTTCAGGCAGGCAGCGGTCTTTTTGGGGGTAGTTCAGGGTTTGGGGTATGGGTTAAGGGTTTTGTGCCTAGACCTGCTAGAAATAGGAAGGTTCCGAATTTCCTTTTATTGAGGTGAGTCTATTCAACCGATCAAGTGAGTGTTTGACTCAAACAAGGGACATTACTTGTACCGAAAGCAAATGTGCGCTTAAGCACATCGCTGGAATGTTGGAATGCCTGCGTGCTCGTCCTTCTCTGGTGACAGCCTCTAGTCGGGGTTTTGGCCGTTTCGGCCTACCTGCGCAACACGCGAAACTCCGCGCGAGGTGTAGAACACATTGGGAGCTGAATTGTGGAAGGTATCATCGCGCGGACCACCCCTGTCCATCGGTCCCGCCAGTTCACACACATCTCACAATGCTCTAGCCTTCAATCCGAAACCCTGAGTACGCCGTGGCTTTGCCTAGACGAGTCGAGGAATCTCAAGGAGATGGATCGACTGTCACATCTGTGCTTACAAAGAGCCTACAAGGAAGGCAGCTCCATCCATCTGCGAACTTTCCCAACCGACAGGGCATGGCTTCATAGGGCCACGTGAGCTTATGGTTATGGCGGATGACCAACAAAACGAACGATTCTGCGAGAATGACTGTCTAAACATGCCCCCCTTTTAAGCCCGAAATCCAGACATCTACAAGCTCTAAACTTAAGGCGGAGAGCCTTTATCCAGCAAAAAACCCTTCATGCTCAGTAAGGAATGTAAGCAACTCAGGATCTTTGTGTCGCGGTGAAGGGTTCCCGACACGCGAAACCTCAATTCCTAAATAGTCTTGAGGCTTGGGTCCTGCGGCCTCAACCCTGTCACAAACCCAAACCCCTAATTTCTGCAATAGCCAAGTCTGTGTATATAATCCCCAATCCCACAAGAAACTCCAACAGCCTAAACACCAAACTTATAACCTCGAAACCGCAAACCCTGAACCCAAAGCCATGAGTCCAAAATCCCCAAACCCCAAACCCTAAACCTTCAACCCAAACTTCAAACCCTGAACCTAAACCCCAAAACCACCCCCCAAATCCTGATTGAAACTCCCATGATAAACTATAAAACCCTAAACCCTAACCCCAAAGCGCACGCCGAAGCCTGGTTTTTCTTTTCCTTATCGATCTGCTCGGGGGTCATCTCTTCCAGTTTCTGACAACGGATTTGGCGTCCCTATTCACGGCTTATATAGGGTTTAGGGCTTAGGGACTTTGTTGGTACGTTTCAGGTATGTGTTGAGTTTATATATGCATATGTCCCAGGTCCCTGATCCTGCAGTAGAAAACGTAAGTAGAAGCTCAATTACTAATGTTGTGCTTATTCTAGGAGGGCATCCGGAAAATCGAGCCAAAAACTACGGCTCCCGGTTTTGCTCTGTTGAAGTCCCTGGATTTTTCCGAAACTCCCACATAGAAGTTTACTGTCTCTCAATACCCATAGCCATAGCACTTTGACGGAAAAGTTCAAGTTCCACCACTGTCCATGTGAGATCCGATGTGCGTATGTACGTATCGGCGTCTCATAAACAAAGAGACGGTTAACGGTTAACGGTGAAGAGGGGGACCTGACAATACGAATCTCTCTCTCTCTCTCTCTCCCTGTCTCTATATATATATATATATTTGTATATATACACACATCAATGGACACATGCACGACATGCACACATGATTATATAGTGACTAGATACGTGCGCATATGTATATATATATATATATACATACACACACAAAATATACAAACGCATGCCCCGCCTCCGTCCGAAACCCCAAGCATGTTTGACTCTGTCTCAAGAGGCAGCCGACCCAAAAAGCCTAATATAGGGGCCTTAATCCTTAATGCTTGGAATATGGTTTTGGGGCCCATTATACTATAATTATAATCAGGAACGCCCAAACTAGTATTGGTAATTTTTAGGCCCCTACATTAAACCCTGGACCCTCAACCACAAGCCGTGTTAAAATTTGAGAACCCTCATCCCCAAACCCTCAACATCCCTCAACCATCAAACTCGCAACCAGCAGTATATATTTTAACAACACCCCAACAAACCTTTCCCCTAACCCCGTAATAACATTATGTAACCCTAAAGCCGAAAACCCCAAACCCTACACCCCGTTAACCCCTAAAGCCCTAAGCCCCAATCCCTATTAACCCTTCAACCCAAACCCTAAAACCGCTGCATGATCAGGGATCCCGAAACTCCAATGTAGGGGTCTGAACAGTACTTTATCATATGTTAGTACCCTCTTATCGCCCCTACCGAGTTATTGTGCAATGCAAGTATCATGTAGCCACCAAAACCCTTCTGGAACTGCTCAGGCCCCCCTAAACCACAAACCTTAAACTTTAAACCCAAATTCCTGAACCTCAAACCCCGGACCTCAAACCGCAGAGCCCTAAAGGGAAACCTTCGACATGGCTCTTGACATTCCCCTGGTCATCTGCTTTGACATCGCTTTCGTCTGGGCGAAGCCCTTCTGCGCTCCAAACCTCAAGAAAGCTTCCACGGTTTTGGGGTTTACGGTTTTAGTCATGGTTAAGGGTTTCATGAGCTTACCTTGAGGGTTTTTTGACCTCAAGAGAGCTTCCAAAGAGATTTTAGCAGCTTGCCTTTAGGGTTTTAGAACCTCAAAAAAGCTGCTTGTAGGCTTTGGGGTTTAGGGTTTCGGGTTAACCTATAGTCTGCAATGTGGCTCCTTGCTTTGGTTAAACATGGTCTAGGAACCTGGAATAAAAGCTCATGCAAGTAGCAACGAAAGGATTCACACAACCTAAACACCCTAAATCCTATAAACCCTAAAAGGCACGCTCTGAGGCAGTCGAAGCCTAGAAGCAAGGGCTTGCAGTTGGGGAAACGAGGCTGCGGGAGGACTTTGCGCCGCAGGGTTGGATGAAGTTAAAGTTGAAGTTCATGATGGGTTTAGGGTTTAGGTGATGCGGACATTTAAACTGCAGATGAAGTTCATGAACCCAGTGACTATCACGTGTTGACATTGAAAGGGGGTGCGGTTCTGTAACCTAGGATTGGAGGCATGGAGTGGAGTCAGCCTGTGTGTGAGAACGGCAGGGGAAGGTGGATACACATGGTTTGCATAAAGCCAACCCAGTACAACCGTCTAGGGCCGATGGCCCAGCTCATTGTTTGTATTGGGTTCTGGACCTCGCAGTGGTTACAACCATCGGCTTGGATGCAGCATGTCCTCCATGCATTCATAATGTAGCGGGTCAGCACCTAGAGAACTTTGAGGCCCGTTCAACAGTCTTGGGAGAAGCAAACGGAAAATTGAATGATCATATTCATCAACGCCAGCATGCTCATCAAGCACGGCCAGCAGCATCGACATCTAAATCATCGTGGTCAGCATCGTCGTTATCATCACCAACAGCAACAGGCATCTTCTTCATCGTCATCATCATGTTTCAAATCTTCTTCATCTTCAACTTCATCTTAATCATCACCACCAGAGTCGACATCAGAATTGAGCCGTTCATGGTGCACTAACTTGCCTTTGGCCAGTGCCGTCGTTGTCACTCATGCATAGAAGCAGGGTCAACGAAGGGAGTAACCGCCTGTCCTTTCTGGCAAAAACCTTAAGGTTACTTGGCCCAGCTCGATAGTCTAACCTTAACACCTCTAAACCCCAAACCCTACAACCCCTAAACCTTGAAGCCCCCCAAAGCCGCCAGACCTAAATTGAAATCCTGATACCGTAAATCCCACACCCAGGCTCCCGACTTTGCATTCTTCGCCTGGAGTGGACATGGATGAAGGGCTTAATACCCTTATAGGGATGAATAAAGGCGCCTGAATAACTTCAATGGGGTCTAGGGATTGATTGTGCCATTAAAAACTGGGGACGATAAGGGGATATTATCACAGCGCTGATTCTTCAGACCTCTATACCCGGTGACATAGCCGGAGATCTTGATGTAGGCGGTCGGTGATGGCCCATGTCTACAGAGATTGATCCACATGGCCCTTCGAAAGTGCTGGTTGAGCAGCATTGCTTTACTGTAGAGGCCTTAGTAGTTGGAAGTGGGTGCCGGGGTGTTATATATATATAGAGAGAGACATATACACACATGTATGTGTGTACATATGTAGATATATATATATATGTGTGTGTGTGTCTATGTATATGTAATATGTATATGTACCGATATAGGGACAAGGGAACAATATTGCCACCATTTACAAGTTCTTCCGACCCCTACAGTAGAAGCCAGAAAGTTGGAACATCAATATCCTCATGGCCTTAAGGTAAAGTATAGGGGATCCCAGCATTAATCCTCCAAAAACCATGTTCCAACTTTCCGGGGTTCACTNCTACAGTAGAAGCCAGAAAGTTGGAACATCAATATCCTCATGGCCTTAAGGTAAAGTATAGGGGATCCCAGCATTAATCCTCCAAAAACCATGTTCCAACTTTCCGGGGTTCACTTTACGTATAGTATGAGTTTAGGGGCTTGGCCTCCAGTACTTTGTGTTTAGACAAGTCAATTCGGATCCAGAGCTTGGACCTACCAGGACCCCCCTCGATGGCCCTTTAAATGGAGTCCATATGGTCCTTCATAGTGGGTATTTAAGGTATATTAGAGGGTAGTTGGGGGGTTAAAGTAGATCCCCGTAAGGCTTAGATTCTCGCAATTCGGCGACAGAACCCAAAGACTCATCCCCTGTTATTGCTGCAAGGACTGGTGCTACAATAGTTTTTGTCTTTACCTATTCTCAACAACAAGAATATCCATGATTATCACGATAAGTTTATTTGTACTCTTATCCCTGTGGTTGTTATTCTTAATACGATTTTTAGTCGTCAGTATCATTACAACCCCCCTGCCAAGATAGTCAGAAGCCACTACCTTATCCCTAGCAAACCAGCTTCCTAGGGCTCTTGCTATGAGTATTATGTATGCCGGCGAAACTGTGAGTTTCTGCAGAATCAGGATGTGTCGGGTAAACCCTCACAAAACTCCACGCTTGACACAAGGCCCTGGAACCCTAAACCTCAAACCCTGAATTGCGGCAGCCTAACCCGTAAACCGTGTTGCTCCAGCACAGTTGCTGAAGTTCAACAGTTTCTCCTTACCCCTTGGCCATGTCACACAAATCTACTGCTTCTTCCTCCCGCAATCAATCACCATCCGAGGTTAGGGGTTCAGGCCCTAGTATTACACAGAAGGCTGGTGTAGAAAGATGTATTCGAGCAGAGATCCTTGGGCGTTACTTGATCGCAACAGCCACAAGAAGAAGCATCTGCCTCGGGGCCATATAGTATCCCCTACAGTAACCCTTGTGGGACTTATAGTGTACCTTGTTGCATCCCCTATAGTATCTCTTACAGCTTAAACGGTCACAGTTCCTTTTGGACTTGGTTGTCCTCAGAAAAGCTCGCACCTGCCCTAACGGGCATAAGGCTTAGCATGCATTTAAGGCTTATAGGGTCTAGGGTTCAGGGTTGGGCGAGGGTTGTGTATGGGGTTATGAACCAAGCAATACTAGTCTGCAGCAGTTTTGGCCGTCTTTTCGATTCCGTTGGTCCTGTCTTGAAGCTGCTACTTACCCCTAAACCCTAAACCCCAATTTACTTTGTCGGCTTGGTTTAAGCTCACTCTGCGCCAGGGGTGCGCTCCTCCTTCTGCTCTTTGTCGCGAATGGCTTTGGCGGCATCCAACTCCTGTCGCAGCTCCAACCGGGCAACGGAGCGCTTAGATTTACTGGGCTGTTAAGTAACCAGGGGAAAAAACGTATAGACTGTTATTTCATAATGGTTCGTTTAAGAAAAAAGTATTAGAGTATGGTACTCCAAACCCAGTTTAGGAGGTAAAATAGGGCTGTGGCGGAAGCTCACCCCAACTGAATGGGTCGTTGGGGCACAGCTCCTATCAGCGATGGGCAAATCAAGGACCTCGTGGTCTTTGTCGACTGACACACTTTTAAATCACTATCACAAAACGACCGGGTCTTGTAAAAACTGCACAGGAATTGAAGGAAGACTTTTGCAGGGTCTCAGAAGCATTGTGACAGTTCCGAGCTTTGCTATAAGTGTTTGGCTGGGTTCTTGGGTTCATTGGGTTCCATGGTTGCAGGGGTTGATTGTTCACGACAGCACACAGTACGCTGTTCAAGATCGGCACCAAGCTTGGACTCAGGGTTTAGGATGCAGGGGCTGGAGTTCAGGGGGGGATTGAGGGCTTCAGGGCAGATTGCTTAAGGTATGAAGGTTGGCACTCCTGTTGGCACGAGAACCCCACAATCCCAAAGCCGTACATTGATCTGAGAGAACCTGAAGGAACCTATATAGGTACGTTGGGACCAAAGTATATACTATTTGGGTTAGGGTAACCGTCCTTGTTCCAGCATCCAAGTTACGAAAATCCAAGGGCCTTGAAACCCTAAAGCCCGAAAGCCCGAACCCCAAACTCTAGCCCTAGAAACCCTCGACTATAATCCCTAAACCCTAAACAACTATAAACGGTTTAGCCTAATCCTTAAATCCGAATATCTAAACCAAGATCTGCCTCTTGGTATGCTTCTGTGGAGGGGATCCCCCCCAGTATTGCCTGGAAGTACTTGGAGGTCCATGGGTAGTTATAAGTGGGGTTATAAGTAGGGTAACTAAATTTATAACCCATATTAGGGGAACTTATAACTCTACTTTTTAAACTATAATTATAGCCCATATTAGGGGACTTACAACTCTGCTTATAACTACCCATGAACCTGCAAGTATCATTAGAAATGGACATATGGAGAGCCGAAGCCTTCACTGCTTCTGACAGTCTGAGATCTTTTCGAAGGCCACTGAAAAACAAAACTAAAACCTAAACCCTAAACCCCTAAACCCCCTAAACCCCTAAACCCCAAAACCCCAAACCGCAGCCCTCAAAGCACCCTGAATCACAATCCTCACGGCACCGCCGGAGCATTCTCGCGAGGTTGCGGATGCAGGTCTGCCTGTGAGGTTTTAGGGGTTTCCTGGGCTTTTAAGTAACCAGGGAGAAAAAAGTATAAACTTTTATTTCATAATGGTTCCTTTAAGAAAAAAGTATTAAAGTATGGTACTCCAAAGCCCAGTTTAGGGTTAGGGGTTGAGGGGTTTAGATGTTCAGGCTTTTTGTCGTTGGCCTAGGCTGTTGTGAAGCTTTGAGGTATCTGTTGAAATTATCCAGCTTTGTAAGAGTCAGTAATGATTAATGATGCTTCGGGTTTCATGGTTTATGACCTGAGGGTTCAGTGCTCAGGGGTTTAGGGGTCCTAGATTTTGTTGTGCCTAACGCAGCCGCTGTACCCTGATAGTGATATTTATTGGGTTCGAGTTGTGGGGTGTCGGGGGCTAGCGGCTAGTGTGCACAGAACTTGAGATGCACGTCACTGTCTGCACGCGGGGTGAGATTAGCACGATGTGCTGTGTTCCTGCTCCATTAGCATACATTGCAGTCACCTCTTTCAACTGTTAGTACACAAACCTGAGTTGCCTACCATCATGATTCAGTTGTTTTGACATGTTGGCTACGTGTCGTCCATGTCGTGTTGCAGCCGTTCTCGCTTGCTGATTCTCGTTTGGGAGGACCATACCCCAGAAGCACGATTCAAACTGCCCAAAACACGAAGCCCAACACCATACTCCTTCCAGAGCCTTGAGGGCCTGGAGTGAGGGGCGGGGGGGTGATATGATACCGACACAACAGATTCCCGGGCTGATCTTATCTAGAGCCTCGTAAACGTTGCCATCCAGCCAATCCAACCCGTCTCGCAAAGCCTACCTCAGCCTACCAAACCCTACTTTTTTGTAGGTTCTTATTATGAACCCTAATATGGAGTTTATGGGGACCCTACAAAAAAGTAGGGTTTGGTAGGTTAAGGTACATAATGGCACAAGCACTCAACCCGAACCCACCCCAAAGCCTTGGAATCTGCGTGTTCCGGCACAGGTGCACCTGATGCCGGACACAGGTTTGGGTTTAGGGTTTACGGTTTAGGGACAATTTAGGGTTTAGGGTTTAGGGTAGGATCCGGATCAGAAATCAAATTTGCGCATGCTGGCAGCACTGGGATTTCAGTTGTGGGGTTTGGGGCCCGAGGTATAAATGTCGAGGAGTCTAGGTCGTGGTTGCCAGGCTTCCGAGCAGGTCGGGTGTTGGGTTCACTTCCAAACGTAGCATACGGCTGATGAACATGCATCTGTTGGACTCATTTGGGCACTCCTTATGGTCGATAGTGAAATTCTGTCCATCAGCAGCGCATTCTACTATCCTTACTCCCCCAACAAACCACAGAAATCAAAGGTTAAACTTTCCGATTCCTACTAAACCATAAGAGCCCGCAAAATTTAAAGGCTGGGTATTGGGGATCTAAGTATCTGAACTACACCGTGCAACAAAGGCTTGGCGGCGTCCAGAGCTCGGGCTTCTTGTGCTGAGCTGGGGGCTTCTATCATAGGCCCTTAACCCCAAGCCCCACAACCAGTTCTCCCTCGCCAAGTAGCTCCCACACTCGACCCTCACAAGCTTGTACTTTTTGGGCATTATACCTGCAATCCCTCAAGACCTAACAATCATCAAAATTGTCGACACTCAACTCAAACACTACTTTAAGCCTCAAACCCTAAGCCCCGAAAACCCTAAACCCTCAAACCTAAACTCTCTAAAAACTAAACCCCCCAGAAAACCTGAACGCTATAAACCCCATAAGCCCCTCAGCCCTTAAACCCTGAGCCCTATAAACCCTAAACCCTATGAAACCCCAAACCCTATAAACCCTACACCCTATAAACCCTAAACCCTATAAAACCTGAACCCTAAACCTGAATCTCGATTTTTTGCCGCAGGCACTTGAGCCAAAACCCAAGTCGCCAGATGAGACTATACACATGCAAGTGAAACACACCTACCTACCTAGACTATACCCCAAATCCAGTCACGCCTCCCGAGTAGGGATCACGCTTTGCGGTTCCTGCGAGTCTTTGGGGTATCCTTTCACGCCTTTCCCAAGGCAAGCTCATGCTTCCCAGATCTGACTCTGTAGCCCATCCGGCGCTCGCAAGCCAAAGCTCCAGGCGGTAGCCCCACTGCCGCCAAGCCTTCGAGGCTTCCTCCAAGGAACCTCCGAGTGTGTCAGGTCTCCCAATGGCTTTGGTATCAACCAAGGATTTCCCTTGGCCTTGCTGCGGTCCAGTTTCCTGGCGCTCGAGTATATGCGAAAGCCTTGTGAGCTGCTCTTGCTGCCCCTGAAGCAGGCGAAGCAACAGCTCTTCTCCTCGATTACCTCCTTGGGCCGCTCCATGGGCCATTGCTCACCTAGTCCTTGTGAGCCTTCGTAAGCTTCTTCAAGAACGTCGTTGGGAAGTTCTGCAAGAACACTCCCACGTTATGGAAAATTCTTTGCAATCGTTTCAAGTGCCTCTGCTTCTTTATCAGGCGGGCCCAATTGGCTCGCGCTCGCTCCTGGATCGCTCGCTGCCTTCTTCTGCAGCACATCAACCAGGCAGCTCCGCTACCATGAATCTCGGTTTTAGCCGCAGGCACTTGAGCCAAAACCCAAGTCGTCAGATGATACTATACACATGCAAGTGAAACACACCAACCTACCTAGACTATACCCCAAACCCAGTCAAAACCCTAAACCACCCCTAAACCCTAAACCCCGAAAAACCGTCAACCCTCAACCCTAAACCCTATAAACCCTAAACCCCTGAACCCTAGAAACCCTAAACCCTAGAAAGCCTGAACCCTAGAAACCCTAAACCCTATAACCTAGCCCCCCAAGGCCCGGTCCCAGGCGGCATAGTAGGTTCCGAAACTGTCCACCAGAAACTTGCGGAAGGGTGCGAGCCTATCGGAAGGGACAGGCGGGTTTTGGTGTATTTTTTGGGGGGCGGGGCCTTCAAAATTTGAACAGGGTTCCTTTGAAGGGGTCTACAAGGGATGCTACAAGGGATGCATAAGGGTACTATAATATAGGGGCCTTAGTGATTAGAATAGGGTTTTGGGGCATATGGTACTATAACTATGATAACGAACCCCCAAAATAGAGTATAGGTACCTAGAGGCTCCAAAGTAGTTCCTTTTTGGGGGTCATATATAGAATCCTATAAGGTAATCCCAAAAAGGAACTACTATGGAGCCTATGGGTAATTATTCAGGCCCCTATAGTATATACCGCTTTGGGGTTTGGGGTGTGCGGCTTTCAGGATTCAGCTCTTAGCGGCTTCGAGTCTAAACTTAATTCGGGTCTGCTAAACCCAGAAACCCACCGGTTTGGGGTTTAGGGGTTATAGGGTTTAGGGTTTAGGGGTTAGGGTTTAGGGTTTAGGGTTTAGGGTTTCGGGGATTCAGATTTCGGATTGCGCATCCTGAGCGTCAAACCTAAGTCTCTATTCCCCTAGGGATCGAAGGACTCATATATTAAGGCTTTTGGGTCCAAGGACGATACTATATAAGGCTTTTGGGCTATGTTGATCCCTATTTTGATCCCTGGGGTTCAAGGCCCCCAGTCTCCGGTCTTTTTATGTCAAACGGCTTTAGGGCTAGGATGCTCAGGGAAGCAAACAAGGACCCACAACGGAGCCCATAATATAAGACCTATGATCCGCAACCTAGGTTCCAGGGTATATTAGGCTATAGTATTTTCTAGGAACTGAAGAGATGATCTTATGGATTTAATCCGGCTTCGACAATAAACCTAGACTCTGGACTCTTACACCCTAGACCCAAAATCCAATGCCTGCACCCCGAAACCCGAAACCCTATACCCTATAGACCCTAAACCCCGCACCCTCACTCTGGGTGCCCGCTCTCATCCTGGTGAAGATCTTTCCAGGCAACGGTGATCTCAGTAGAGTTTGCGGTGAGCTGCGGTTTTCTTTGTTTCTTCTGAGTTCTGAGCAATTTAGTGTTGTTGGGTTTTGGTGACCTTAGTTTTGGTTCAGGGGTTGGGGTTTCGGGTTTAGGGTTTAGGGTACCCCTTAATAAGGAACTTATAAGGGTCGATTAAGGCCTAATTTGAGGACGTATAGTCCGCTACTCGCCGCCCCTTACCCCTCTAAGCGTTCGTTTGAGTGCATTATAACCCCCAATGCCCGAGTTGAGACATTTGTGTAGGCCTTCATTGGTTGAAACTCGGGTGCAGACATTACCAAACCCGAATTCTCAACCCAATCCAAAACGACACCTCGCATCGCCGCTAAAACCCCTGAGCCCGAAACGCCCTAACAACTCTTAGAGCTACCATGCACGGCCTAAACGCCTACACATTCTCTTCGGGCTCCGTTTTTTCTGCTGTACTACGTTGTACTACATAATACGCCCCATAGACCTGGTCCAACTATTTTCAAAGCCCTCCAGGACAACGGCGTTTGCTCCCTCCAGACCGAGCAGGCACTCCTTGATCTCTGGCGACATCTTCCTTACGCCGGACCGGTTTAGGGCTGTTGGGTTCTAGAAGGGCTCTGGTTCGGATCTACAGGGTGTTGGGGCTCTGGTTCGGATCTACAGGGCTTTGGGGCTCTGGTTCGGATCTACAGGGTTTTGGGGCTCTGGTTCGGATCTACAGGGTCTGAGGTTTCCGGGTCTACGGCTTCGCCTCCAGCTACACAACTAAGGAGTTACCATGTAACTGTAATACCTAAACCCCAAAAGTAGGTAGAATAATGGCCCAACACCCATAAAAGGCTATTATTCTACATATTCTGGGGTCTAGGTATGCATTTGCACGAACAATCTGATTGAATTCATGAAATTTGCAGGGGAAGCAACTCATGAAGCCAGCAAACGACGAGCTACCGGCTGCAACAATAGATACGGCACCCGAAACCCATAGCTTCAATACTTGCTAGCAACCTGTGTTGTATGGATGGTGAGCATGATAGAAGCTGTTTCTGCACAAAACAGTAGCAGATCCTGGTCATGGCAAGAGGTTGTTGCAAAACTCTCGTCTCTGCGTGTCAGTTTATCTATATGCATATGCAGACGTACATACGTGCACATGCTCTCATGGCTTTTTTGACAGAAAAATGGGTTTACAGATTTTTCTGAGCAAGTCCAACCACACCAAGCCAAGAAAGACCACGCCAAATCATTGGTCATGAGAACACCGAGCTGGGACAAAGAAACATGTTACTCGCTGGTAGGGTGCACCTTATGCAGAGGGTACTACAGCAAACAGACCTCGACAGATAGTCGATCATCCAATGCAGATAGTATGTATGTGTTTGTATTTACATAAACATACACACACATACGCACACACACACACATGCAACCTACATGCCTACTTCATAAAAACATGCATACGCACGTACAAACATAATAAAGGGTCTCTAACAATTAGAACAGGGTTTTGGGACCCATTATGCTTATAATAAGGAACCCCCGGAAAATAGTATTGGTAAATATTAAGGCCCCTATATTACATACATCCGGCTCGGAGGATGGCCACTCTGGACGTTCAGGGATACTTTCTACCGGGGCCACAGCGAGCTGGTCGTCCCGGAGAAGATGTATGAGAAGGCCTTTGCCATCTCACCTCAGTCTAGCTCATAGTTTTGGGGTTGGCTTAGGGTGTTAGGGTTTAGGGTTCATTCTAGGCAAGTTCGGGCCCCTCAAGAGAGACGACGGGGGGGGGGATATTCATCACTGCTGGGCCACGCTTTATTAAGCACAAGCAGGAAACGTCTAGATATGTTCAGATATGCAGTGGCTATCCGAACAGCAAGGACCACACAATCTACGTAGAAAGGGTTTCACACGATATATGGGTGGTTGTCAGAATTATGGTCCCTCTGTGGGTCCCTATTATAATACGGCACCTATTATTTAGGGTGCCCAAGAAGGGACCCTAATTTTGACAACCACCCATATGGCACATTTCGAAAAGTTTTTCCGCCAATAGGAAGATGTTGATCCCCAGGCCCTTCGAATCATACTCCTCCCTTCCCCATGGTTTTGGGTTTAGGGTTTAGGGTTTAGGGCTGATTCACCAAAATGAGATGCCCTTAGCCTCTTCATTTCCCATCTCCGCCCTGTTGCAAACGGGCCTTGCTTGCTTTGCTTCCCTGTGCTGCTACAATGGCCGAAATCTACATAGGCCAGGTTCATGCTGCCATGGCGAGCTCTAGATACTGAAGGGAAGGCCCTGAGGCTTAAACCCCAAACCCTAATCCCTAAACCCGAAGCCCTAAACCCTAATCCCTACACCCGACTCTCCGAGGCCTAAACCAGAAGTCCTGACAACCGGAGCGGCTCAGAGGAGAGCAGCAGTAGAGTCTCAGTGTTAAAAGACTTACATGAACCCTAAGTAACCTACCTTTGTTCAGGACTGATAGAAGGGAATCCTAATCAGGAACCAAACAGGTTACTAGGCTCTGTTGGGTTTAGGCAGGTTCACTGAAGAATCTCCCCAACCCCAAAAAATCCAACACCAAGCGTGGCAAGACTTTCTCAGTCCGCAGCCGAAGATGCCCGACCCGGACCTTGTCATTGCAAGCTTCCGATTGGCTGGAAGCGAGTACATGTGTGTGTGTGTGTACATATATGTATGTATGTATGTATGTATGGATGTATGTAATTATTTGTGTAACTGTCTGCTAAACTGTGTTTCGGCGAGAGCCTATGGCCCGAAGTGAAGTTGAATGTGTGGGTTGGGGGTGCCGGGTTGGGCCAATCAAGTGTTGCGAACGGGCCTTTACAATTAGAATACTAGACTTGGGGGGCCATAATATGTAGTCGGTATATACACAGTAATCATGCGGTTACCAGTGAGCAAGAACTTCGTTTATCCTACTTCGGGGATCACCCTGTCGGCAGTGAATGCGTGGAAAGGCACCAGTTCTCTAAACCCCCAAAACCCAACACCCTAAATCCTGAAAGAATCGGTCACAACAAATATCTAAATGCCTCATCAATCGTTTGTCGTACGGGCAGGAAAATGGTAGCTACTTTGGGGGGGGGGAGCACCATGTAGATGTACATATATACACATAGGTATACACATGTAGATCTACATCTATATGTGTTGTTGATATCTGTACACATACACATGTCTAGCCTGATGAAAAGACTCTAAGACCCTTGATAGCTTCATAAAACTACTGCAAACTCGAGGCCCTAGAAACCACAAAGTCGTAAAGCCAGTCCGAACGCCCAACCACCTCAGAAGCTCCGAAGCTGAGTAGATATTATGGGGCTTTGGAGTTTAGGGCACAGGGTTCAGGGGGTTAGGAATTCAGGGTTGAGGGTGAGGCTCAAGCCCTATATAAACCTCATTAGCACCCATAACCCAGCAACCTGCTATGTGGGCTGCTGGACGTATTAACCAACACATCCCAGCCGTGAACTCTAAACCGTCAAACCCTCAATCCTAAACCCTAAACCCCAAAAATTAATTGCGGAAGTGTGGCGAGTCCGAGCTCCCTGACCTTGCGTTGGCCTGGGAAGCAGACGTGAAATTCTATTCCTGCATGGCCCCGAGTACTTGAAGGATGCAGGGACTTGTTACGCATGAGAACAGAAGCACAGCAACCCGTAACCTCTGGGACCCTGCTTCTGACTCATGATCTACCTAGAGGCTCCAAAGTAGTTCCTTTTTGGGGTTCATATATAGAATCCTATAAGGTAATCCCAAAAAGGAACTACTATGGAGCCTATGGGTACCTACTGTACTTTGCCCTGTGATCCTTCCAGTGAGGGCGCGGGGTCGTAGTCTTACAAACAACAGGCTTTGTGCCCTGAAGCCTTAATGCTACTTTGGACAGGCCATGATCTTGCGCTTGCTCCTCCCAGACAACGGGCAGGCTCTAAAAAAGCAGATCCCCCAATTTGGCACTCTATACAAAAAAGGGATATTTTCTTCATAGGGACTTAATCCGCCAACAAACCACAGAAATAGAAAGTTAAACTTTCCGCTTCCTACTAAACTATAAGAGCCCAAAAAGTTTCAAGGTTGGGTATTGGGGATCTAAGTTAAGGATCTTGTTCGGATCTTCTTGGTCTTAGACAGCGCCGAGGCGACCCGTTATAACCCTGACTCTTTTTCTCGAACTCGTGATCGAGCCTGGGGAGGATTTAGTCTTCAGGATTTGGGGCTTTTGAGTCTCTGGGGCTTGGGGCGAAGGGCCTTGTTAAGGGCTTGAGGGGTATCATCTACCAGAAGGCCCTATTAAATTACTCAGGCGTCCCAAATCCGAACCTCCTGCCGGACTCATCCTGCGTAAACACCAAAACTTCAAACCCTACAGCCCCACAGGTCTAAACAGTACAACGCAAGCTTTGAAAGAGCACAACGGAGGTAAGCAGTAATTGAACCAAACCACCCAAATTAAGACCTCCCTGATGAAATAAGGCAGTAATCATATTCATATATATATATACATATGGCAGATTACTCAGACATCTGTATCAAGATAGAAAACGAAGGCTTAGGGATCCGGGTAAAACTTTATAGCGTGCATCCACCCAAGCCTTTACCATCATGCGTGTTGCAGTAGAAAACCTGTCGGTGTAGGGGAAACACAAACTCTAAACCCCGCATCATCCCCGAAATCCTACGCCCTCACGTTGCGGTTAAAAGCTCGAAGGCAGGGAGGAAGAGGTTGGCATAGAGCTGCCGCCAAACCAAGGTCTTCGCTAGCCTATCCCCAGTGAGACCCCTACCTGTGGCCCCAAACCCTACAAAATAGTGGGTTATGGCCCCTTAATAAGAGGGTAGAGCCCTTAAAACGGTAGGTTTTTGGGATCCCCAGGTAAAGCCTTGACCCTGATATACCCACAATGCCCTGCAAACGAACAACGCTGCCCGGTGCGCGAGCACAATACCCCACGTCAAAGCCCCAAACCCGAGGCCCGATTAATCCTCACATGCTGAAACCCTAAACCCTGAAACACTCCCCCCGC